>PVKC010015177.1:0-21631 GCA_004027635.1 Crocidura indochinensis | reverse complement strand
CTAGGGTAGAGTCTTTAAGGTTCTAGAGGTTGTTCCAATATCGTTGATGTGTTCAATTTTCTGAGTCCTGTGCTCCATGTTTTTGCTAGTTACCTAAGCCATAGTCTAGGAAGTCATGATTCCAAAGATTCTGCTCAGTCTCTGTTGTCAGAATTGGGCCTCTGTGCTAAGAGATCTTGATTTTTGTAAGAGATCTGGACTATTGCTTAGGGTAGGGTTTTCCTTACTGGTTTCCAGGTAAGTGGTTAGACTCTTAACATCCAGATTTCAGCCATAGAAACAGAAGTGTAGATTAACTGCTCCTTCCCAAATATACTCATATGCGTATACATTTTTGAAGCCAATTTATATAGCACTTCATATTTTAAAACAATAAATGAATAGGAAGGTTTAAAGAGAAGGAAACTAGATACAATACATTATCTTTTTTTTCCATATAGGTTCTATACCCAGATATGCTTGATGTGGCTCTACCAATTCAATTTGGTGACTGAATTTGACAATGTTCAGGGGCTACCAGGGCCACCTGATGGTTTACATGAGAGCCATATCCAGCCATTCTCTGGGGGTCATATGGAACTGGGAACTGAACTCATATGTGCTAGCCATGTGCTCAACTGCTTGAACCATACACCCAGTCCTGTGATATGTCATTTATTATTACTAAATCATAAATATTTGTAATTATTACTCTACCACTTGCTTACTTTGCCCCAAGGCTTATATATAAAACACTGTTTTCTAATTCACCTTACATCTTTATCTTCAGGTATGCAGTCTCCCAAAGGAATATCTTTAACTATCTCCACCCTTCTAGCCAGTCTGTCTCATCTAGAATTTAACTTAGAACTTTCTTCCTTGAAACACAAATATAAAAGGATGGGGGCCAGAGGTCAGGCAGTTTTAGATGCATTGGCAGTGTTAATAAAGGACAGAACTGGGGCTGGAGAGGTGGCTCCAGGGGTAAGGCATTTGCCTTGCGAGCGCTAGCCTAAGATGGACCACGGTTCGATCCCCCTGCGTCCCATATGGTCCTCCAAGCCAGGAGTGATTTCTGACCGCATAGCCAGGAGTAACTCCTGAGTGTCACTGGTTGTAGCCCCAAAACAAACAAACAAAAAAGGACAGGCCTAAATATCCGAGCCAAATTAACAATAATGAAATTAATAAAATCAAGAGACCCAAACGTTAATAATCTAAACTTAAAATCGGCCTATTATACTGGTAGGCTGGAAGGCAGGGGCGTGTAGAATGGGATGTACTTGGGGAACATTGGTGGAGGGAGGTTGACACTTCATGGGATTAGTCCTAATTCATTGTATGTCTGAAACCCAATGATGAAGGATTTTGTAAATCACATATTTCAGTAAACAGAGTAAATATTACTTCTCATACCTTGTATTTATAAAGGGGCTGAAATATTTAATATTATTTTATTTTATATCATGTGTTCAAAATCCAGGGTTTAATAGCAGCACAATTAAATTTGGATACTTTGATTTGATTTGTATTAAATTGTAGTTACCCTCCATTGGCACCAGATTTTCCTTAGCACCTCTGTGAGTAATCTCCTGTCTTTGGGATAGGCATTCTATTTCTCTCTCTCACTATCATTGCCATGGTAGTTGTTAGTACAGTTGTGCTCACCACTCTTTGTGGTAAATTTCATGTCATGGGCTGGTCCTTCCTGCTCACTCTTTTCTTTTTCTTTTTTTTTTTTTTTTTTTTTTGGTTTTTGGGTCACACTCAGCAGTGCTCAGGGGTTACTCCTGGCTCCATGCTCAGAAATCGCTCCTGGCAGGCATGGGGGACCATATGGGGCACCAGAATTCGAACCAATGATCTTTTGCACGAAAGGCAAATGCCTTACCTCCATGCTATCTCCCGGGCCCCTCTTTTATTTTTCTTAAATCCTGCAGATGAGTGCGACTATTCTGTATCTATCTATCTCCCTCTGACTCATTTCACTCAGCATGATAGTCTCCATGCCCATCCATGTATAGGAAAATTTCATGACTTTATTTTCACTGACAGCTGCATAATATTCCATTGCGTAGACATACCACAGTTTCTTTAGCCACCTATCTGTTGTTGGGCATCTATGTTGTTTAAAAAATGTTTTTATGACTGCACAATAAAAGATAAAGTCATACACACACAAAAGAATTTTTCTCCTTGCATTATTCATACTATAATTTATCAAGTGCTCTCTTTCACTTTATATCTGACTTACTCAACCACCACGGAAAGATGCTATTATTGGTCTGTATTATATTAAACATAAGGAAACTTGTTTTTTCAAGTCACAACCAGCAAATAAAGAACCTGTGTTTAGTCCATTATTTATGTAACTCTCAATGTGTTGTCTCTTGAAGAATAAGTGTTTGAAATTTTTTTAGAAAAGTAAATTATAAAGAAATTCCTAATAAGGAATTTCTGAGCTATTCAGACTATGAGACCAAATTTCTAGGACCAAATACAAAATATGTCAGTAAGAAAGATGCTTTGAAAATTTTGTAATATGCTTCACATATATTTTTCTCTTCTGTCATTTTTTTATCACCCTTCAGCCAAGTTTATTTTGTTATCTTTATTTATATTAAAGATAGTCTAGAGAACGGAAATCAAGCAAGATCAGTATGTGACAGTGGAGGAAAGTATAAAGTGTTCTAGACTTTTAACCTCAAAATGATTTTGTTTCTCTCTAATTATTTGTTCCTTTCTCTTTACAATTCTCCTTTCTCCTCTCTATCACCCTTTACCTTCAAAATAAAGAGGTGAAAGTGAGAGGAAAGCAAAGAGAAAAGGCAGAGAAAGAGGAACAAAGGTAGGCAGGATGGAAAAATAACTTATTTGGGATAAGATTGAGATAAGAGGGGAGAATCACTTGTAGTTGGTGACTGTTCTAGTAGGAACCAATGTTTTCTTTTCTCTCTTCCTTGACTTTCCTTTTCCTCCTTCCCATCATAAGTATTAAAATCTCCTCTTAATGTTAATAAATGGAAGAGCCAGAGAGATAGTACAGCAGTAGGGTACTTGTTTTGCACACAGCCAACCTGAATTCAATCCCAAGCATTCCATATGGCCCCTGAGCCTGCCAGTGATTACTGTTTGTTGAGCCAGCAGTAACTCCTGAGCATCTTTAGCATCACTGGGTTTATATCCTCCCCTTCAAATAAATAAATAAGTAAATAAACACCCCAATTCTAATAGTGATATCAGGTGGTAGATATATTTGTCAATTGGTTTGCCTGTGTGGAGTTTTAAAATCTAGGTAAGATGAGCCTAAATCTCCCATTGGCTAAATCTGATGTTTATAGTCTTCTGGTTCTTTCTGGTTTTGACCTCCTGATCCAATATCCTTTCATATATATATATATATATATATATATATATATATATATATATATATATATATATATTCCCCCAAGTTCTGCATCAGTTGACACCTATAATTTAGTTGCTTTTCTAATTTCTTTTATTCAAAAACACCATTCTCTGAAAGTCTCTGAGGGAATAACCTTACTAAAAATAAGGAGAACATGCAGCAACACAAATATATAAAAATGGAATGCATCTTCAGATTTAAGAAGCCTTGCAGCTAGCGTCTAGCATAGAGCACATGGTGTGGCAAACCCTGAGTTTACCCCCATCACTACATGCCCTCTGTCACAGGCTCTAATATGTGGCCCTGGTGTCGTTTAACACTGAACTATCAGATCTATCCCACTTGCTGGACTGAGAATCTCCAGGATTGGCTCCCAGGATCATGAGTACAGCGAGGTGTGGTCCCTATTTTAAAAAATCCTTGTAGCTGTACTAACATCTGCTATTTTTCATTTAATAGATGACTAAATGTACACTTGTGATATCACCAGTATAATAAAAAAATTAATGTAGAATCTAACTGGTAAGTAAATGGGAGCTTAGTGCTATTTCTATGAATATTTTCACAATAAGATACTGAAGAAAAAAATTTAAAAATTCCCTTTAGTGACTCTGCCAAGACACATCTTCTTCCTTTTCCTTTTTTTTACCACCCTTACTCCCACCATCTTCAATTCTGAATTGTCTTAACAGTTGCCAAAATTAACTCCTGTTTATTCTGATGGAAAAGTTTTGCTTTCTGACTTGTATTATCTCCTAATCAAAGATCTTCAAAATTCTTCAAGAGAAATAAAACATATATTTATATTACTTAAATAATTCAACAAAGCCTGGCTCATCGTGATATTAAATTCATACACACGGGTGTATGTGAAACTGAAAAGGTCCAAGTCCTGGCTGTGTCTCTCATTGTATGACCTTGGCCTAGTTGTATAACTTTCTCTGAGTCCCTTTTTAAGTTTCCTAATCTAAAAAAGAGGTATGTATTGGTGTTTTTTTTTAAAGCCTACCTCACAGAAATTCTATGAGAATTAAATTGGATAATGTGTGCTTTTAAAACTATAACCAGTAATTGAAAATTGGATAATGAAAAAAGGGCAAAGCCTGTTTATGTGACTGACTGTTGGGAGGTCCTTGCCTTTCTGGCTAATGAACAACAGGCATTCAAAAGCCAGTAGATTTTCCCAAATGTGGAAGCTCAACCCTTCTCTCTCTCAGTTCCTATCCTAACGGTAACTATATTAAGTGAGCTATTGCCTGGATGATTTTACTGTGTGGATGCATTGCTACTTTTGCATGACCCACTTGGCATGCATAAAACTCATGCTATCTTGCCAATTCAAAAAATATGGGGCTGGAGCAATAGAACAATGGTAAGGTATTTATTTACCTTGCATGTGGCCAACACAGGGTAGACCCCGGTTCGAATCCTGGCATCCCATATGGTCCCCCTGAGCCTGTCAGGAGCGACTTCTGAGTGCAGAGCCAAGAGCAGAGCCAAGAGTAACTCCAGGGCACCTCTGGGTGTGACCCAAAACACAAAACAAACAAAAAATAAACCAAAAAGTGATAATATGGGGCAGGAGAGATAGTATAGGGCTAAGGTGTTTACCTTGAACTCAGCTGACCTTGGGTTTGATTCCCAGCACTGCATATGGTTTCTCGAATACCTCAAAGAGTGATCCCTGAGCACAGTCAAGAGTAAGCCTTGTGTGCAGTTGGGTGTAGCCTCAAAATAAAACAAATCAAAACAGTGATGAGATTTATATCTAGCTTCTACTTATTTTTATCTTTGGCGCTTATTGCCTTGAGTTCTAGTTGTTTGTTACCTTTAGCTATCAAAAATGTCTTAAGTTCTGTTCAACATTCAATATATAAACATTCTGTCATAGCAAGAGAAAGAAATTAAATATCAAAGGAAATGGGTTAATTATGTTCTAAGGAGTGTGAAAAATAGTACAGTAGAGAAGGCATTTGCCTTGCATACAGCCTACCTGGACTCACTCCCTGTAATTCCATATGATCCATGGAAGTCCTAAGTGTAATCCAAGAGCAGAGCAAATAGGAAGTAGAGATCACAGCTGCATGACCTAAAAACAAAAACTAAAATTGTTATGCTCTAAGACTAAAGTACATTGTAGTCTCTCACTATTAATATTCATCTCCATAAACTTTCTTTCCCACTTAAGGGTATTTTTACCACTTAACTTTTTTGAAAACAAATTAAGCATTATCCCTCTCTAAATTTGTCTTCTTTCTTTGCTGAAGTTAGACATAAATAACATTTTAAAATTAATTATTCCCTTAGTAACTGGCACATTTTGCTAATTAATTGTCTCACACAGAATTTGAGTCAACAAATCATATATTGTAGCTGAACTATAAATGATCAGACAATAGCAGAGTGTCTTGCAGAATAAGTTATCTGAAACCTATGTTTGAACAAAAGATATAATAACTTTAAAGGATCTTGAAATGTCCCAAGTTTTGTAAATACATATTGCTATTTTCATATTTCTCTAAATATTTTAGAAAATTGCTTTTGTGTAGGGGTGAGGATTAGGACCACAGTTGGAAGTATATGCTCAAGAATCTCTCTTGGCACTACTGGAAATCAATCCAGATTGGCTGCATACATGGCATAAACCTTAAACCCTGTACTATCTCTCTGACCCTTTTATCTAGGAATTTTTTGTAGCATTTGTAAAATGTGAAGAGATATAAGCTATATAGGAATTACTTTAAAATCCTGGACATTACAATCAATGCCTAAAAATCTAATGGTTCGGGGCAGGAGAGATAGCATAGAGGTAGGGCATTTACCTTGTATGCAGAAGACATTGGTTTAAATCCCAGCATCCCATATGGTACCCCGAGCCTGCCAGGAGCGATATCTGAGTGTAGAGCCAAGAGTAACCCCTGACACACATGTCAGTGTGACCCAAAATACAAAAACAAAAAACATAAAACCAAAACAAAACAAAATCTAATGGTTCATTTTAAAGAGTGTAGGCTGATTAATTTATTTCTCCTCTTCCCATTGGTGGTGATGTGTGGCAATAAGGGAGCATGGAACACATGTTTGCCAGGGTTCCATACTTTAGTTGTGATGTTCAGACACACTTGGTTGCAGAGATTTCACACTTTAGTGTGGTACCAGGGATCAGAAAGTGCTGCTTGGATCACTTTGGACATGGAGAGGGGCGGTCCTGTGATCTAATTTGCAGCTTCCTGACTACAAGTTTCGTATCCTAGTACTATGCTAGATTCACATCCTATTGAATAGCTTTTTTAGAAAGGTGTAATGCAGATTGGGCTTTTCTTTAATTTTTTATATAAAACCAATACCTTTATCACAATGTCTGCAAAACACTTAGCAGACCTAGGCAGTTTTAAAAAGACACCCATATTCACATATGGTGAATTCATATATGGACATTTTTCTTCTTGAGATTGTAAAATATTCACTGGGATATTATCACAGCAACCTTACAATAATAATAATCTACATAATAATAAAAGCTCAACCCAAGTTAATTGTATTACATATAACATTAATGCAAATATTAAAATTTAAGTTTCTGTGATTTTTCTTCAGTAGATTTTAGTGGGATTTAATTCCATTTTCCCCTAAGTATTGAAAATGTAGCCCACTCAAGGAACTAACACACCCTTTTTTCATTTATTTGTATTCAATCTCATCTTAATTGAGCACCTACTATTTGTAAAGCATTGCTGGGATTTGGTAGTCAACAAAACAGATGTGGAGCTGACATATGTGAATTGAGAGAAGTGGAAGCTAGACTAGAAGCAAATAAACAGGTACATATATACCAAATACTTAAAGAAGCAGTGGCAGAAGGGAAGTAAGTGAAGCAGATATAAAGGTTGGGGAAGAGTTTCTATTGTACATACAGTCTGAAAAAATTCATTTAAATGTTGCCTTGTGTTCCTTCAACCCCATCAGAATGATTCTAGGGTGCAGAGCCAGGAGTAAACCCTGAACACCAACTGGTGTACCCCAAAAAACAAAACCAAAAATAAAAGTTGTCAATTGAAAGGATGAGGAAATGAACAATAGAGAGATACTGGAGAAAGCATTCCAGGTCTAAGGAACTGCAAGTTCAAAAGAACTACCTTGAAACTGTCTCCTACTCTAAAATGACTCATTTCTCAATCCTTGTAGCTTCTACCTCATCTCTGGTATTTTTACTTCCCAAAATAAAGCCTGTATCGGAAACTGCCTTCTGTTCTTTATTTTTTCTAATGGCTCATGCATTCTTTCAGATATTGTCGATTTACATTTATTGACTCAATCTTTAACCTTTTTGTGCATGTTATGAGAATTCATAATTCTTTAGACTGACTTGTTCTAAGACAAACTATATGTCTGAAAACTGTAGATATAACACAGTGGACATTAATCTAATTTATTTCTAGGAGATTGAAAAAATAAAGCATGTGAAATTTATACTTTAGCTAGAGGAAGGTTCTCAGAAACACCAGATTTCAGAATTGGAGCGATAGCACAGCAGGTAGTGCATTTGCCTTGCATGCGGCCAAACCGGGTTTGATCCCTAGTATCCCATATATACGGCCCCCTAGCCTGCCAGGAGTGATTTCTGAGCACAGAGTCAGGAGCAATCAACATCTGAGTGTCTCCAGCTGTAGACCCGCCCCCCCAAAAAAAACCCCACAAAAACAGATTGTAATATTCTCTTAATGCATTTCTGAAAAGACAGTGATAGACACAGAAGTCTGAAAAGGTTGAAGAGTTATTAGAATTAACAAATGAATAAAAGATGTCAAAAGGCCATAGGTTCATCCTCATGCCTCTTGGCATATCAATACTGGAACAGATCCAGGACAACGGAAAAATTTCCAGAGAGAGAAATCTTAGTTTCTCTTTGTAGTCTAAGTTGGTGTATTAAAGTGATTTTTAAGAACATTGGCTCACTTAAATAGCACCTTTTGTTCATGTTCTTACCCGCTTAAAATACTTTCCTCTCCACCCATACAAATTCTTCAATGATTTAATAACATCAATTCTCCATAAAACCTTATTTGTTCCTAAGGCCACTGCTATTTTTCACCTCTAAAATTAATATTTATAGCATTTATTTGGCAATTTGATGTGAAATATCATTCCTCTTAAAAAGTTTCATGTATGATAGTCATGGAAAGAACAAGAACTTAAACTTTTTTTTTAGGAACTTGAACTTTTATTTTTTTGCTTTAACATAGCATTTTTTTGGTATATATGTAGTCAGCATTCGACAATTGTTCGATTTTTTTGCACTCTAGCTAACTTTATGTCAACTTGCTAAAATCAATTGTTATGTATCTTTTAAAGCCAACTGTAATGACAAATACTATATATTAGAAACTGCATTCACATCTAACTCAGTTACTGATATTTTGTAAAATACTACTATGTACCTCAATAAAAATGAAGATATTAATTTATCTATTTCATAAAGTTGTCATGGGAGCCGGGAGGTGGTGCAGGAGGTAAGGTGCCTGTTGCCTTGCCTGTGCTAGCCTAGGACGGACCACGGTTTGATCCCCCAGTTCCCATATGGTCCCCCGTGCCTGCCAGGAGCGACTTCTGAGCGCATAGCCAGGAGTAACCCCTGAGCGTCACTGGGTGTGGTCCAAAAACCAAAAAAGAAAAAAAAGTTGTCATGAGGAGCATATTAATTTGTATATATAAATTACTTAGAAAGTTCTTGGCTCATACCAAAGGTAAATCATAGCTTAATAGTCACTCCATTGTCTACTATATATTTTTAACTGACCTCTGAAATTTTCAAAGAAGTTCAAAACTATTTCCCACAACGTCTCCACTTTAGAGAGGAGCATATATCCTTAGTGTATTTCTTTTCACCTTCTCCTATGATGTGGGAACCTAAGTGTAGGATATAAATATCTTTCTCTAGATACTAGCATAAAAGGACTATGTTTTTTTGTGTGTGTGTGTGTGGTTTTTGGGTCACACCCGGCAGTGCTCAGGGGTTACTCCTGGCTCCATGCTCAGAAATTGCTCCTGGCAGGCACGGGGGACCATATGGGGCACGGGGATTCGAACCGATGACCTTTTGCATGAAAGGCAAACGCCTTACCTCCATGCTATCTCCCGGGCCCCATGACTATGTTAAGATACTAACATCAAGAACTGAGAGGCTGAGTCTAAAAATGCTTGGTATGTCCTGGCATCCTGACTTCTCAGGTAGAAATTGGGCCCCATTTTCCACTGAATGAATTGAAGAATATGAGTCAGTATAATTTTTAGTTATATCAGATTTATTTGTTTGGTTTGGCTTAGTTTTGAGTCATACCTGGCAGTGCTCAACGCATACTCCTGGCTCTGACCTCAGGAATCAACTCCTGGTAGGCATGGGAAAACACACGAAGTTCAAGAGAATCAAACCACAACCAGCATTGCCTGCTCTTACTATCTCTCTGGCCCCAGTCATATTTCAGATGAGATATGTTTTCTTTGGCCACATAGAATAGGAAGTTGCCTAATGTTTATGTGAGAAAAATATATTACTGTTTTCCTGGTACTTCTACAAATAAAATTTGGGAATGAAATTCTTTTTCTGAATTTGTAGTTGTGTACATACTTGAATAATGATAAATTTTGATAACAAATAAATTATATTCATTTATGTTTTTAAATTGGCAACAGAATTTTAACTAAAACCTTTTATTTCTCTATAATTTTTACTTAACCAATAGAAAATTAGTAGAATTAAAAAAAACCGATAGTGATAAATTTTCAAAGTGTTCTGCTGAACCTATAGCAGTATGAAAATATGTACTTTAAATGCACATTTAAAGCTTTTAGCATTCATAATTAAAATTCTTAATTCACTTTTATTAAATATTAAGTAATATAAAAAGAATGTTCATATAATATGGTTAGGCTAAAGCATAATATTGCTTTATATTTTATTGTCTTGTTCTTGAGAGGTCATTTCTAAGGGATCACTTAATTCTAGGTCACAGAGATTTGTGTTGTCTTCTAAAAGATTCCTAGTTTTAACTTTGCCTCATTTTGAGTTCTCTTGTGAACAATCTGAGGAAGGGATCTTATCATTCCTTGGAAGCTACTCACTCGGTTTTTCGTTCACAGCTAGGTAAGTCACTTGCCTGTCTTTTCTCTCCTTTCCTACTATTTCAAGGAATTACCTTTGCCAACCAGGTTTTCTTGGCGACTGCCACTAAGTAGATTTAACCAATGAAGGCACCACTGAAAGATTTGAAGACAGTTGAAGTAGAGGGAAAACCAGGAAATTTGTCTCACATTTTTGAGCTTCAGGTAGTGTCTCCAGCTTTCCTATGCCCTCTGTCATCCTATAACAAAGTAATTACTCCCAGACCCTCCAGGTGGTCCTGTCATTGCTCCTGGCTTTTAGATGACCTGCTGGTGAATTCAGTCTATTTCCATTGCTTCTAGACTTCTACCAATGGAGTAGCTACAATTATTGCTAAACTCTGAACTCCTTCATATTTTCTACTGACTTATCTGCATTTCCCTACTTGTAAATACCTCTCTAAAATCTCCCTTGTTAAAAACATAATACCTAGAAGTGTTTCTGTTTTCATTCATTAACTTTGAATGATAACTAACATTTGTCATATATTTAAATAATTTCTAATCATGACATTTCCAGTGAATTATAATGATAGTTTGTTCTTCTTATTAGATAACTTTATTGGGGCCCGGGAGATAGCATGGAGGTAAGGCGTTTGCCTTTCATGCAAAAGGTCATCGATTCGAATCCCGGTGCCCCATATGGTCCCCCGTGCCTGCCAGGAGCAATTTCTGAGCATGGAGCCAGGAGTAACCCCTGAGCACTGCCGGGTGAGACCCAAAAACAAACAAAAAAAAACAACAAAAACAAACAAAAAAAAACAAGATAACTTTATTCCTATCTCCACTTGCATAGATTTATCCAGTCATCATAGACTAAAAGTATGTACTACAGACAACTGCAAGGACATTTAAGAATAAAAATCTATGCATCTCTTTTTTAGAAGTATTCAGTAGACGCTAAATACCATGGTAAGAGCCCCTAGGCATGGTATAGGAGGATAGGGTGCTTGTCTTGCACATAGTTGACTGGGTTTGATCCCTGGCACCCCATATGATCCTTTGAGCACTGCCAGAAGTAGTTTCTGTGTGCAGAGCAAGGAGTAACCCCTGAACATCATCAGATATAGTCTCAAAGTAAACAAAACACATAAAAACATTTTCTACATTGTTCACTTCATCCCACTTCAATTTCTCTTCTTCCACAGAAAGTACTTTTATGTAATATATATTATCCTTTAATTTTATTTATTTATCTATTTATTTATTTTTAGTTTGGCGGCCACACCCAGCAGTGCTTAGGGGTTAATTCTGGATTTGCGCTCAAAAATTACTCCTGGCAAGCTCAGGGGACCATATGGGATGCCAGGGATTGAATTGGGTTCTATCCTGGGTTGTCCATAAGCAAGGCAAAAGCCCTACCACTGTGCTATCACTCTGGCCCAATCCTTTCACTTTATTTTTACATATTTGTATGTGTGTATGTGTTTTGAGCCACACCTGGCGGCGCTTAGGGGTTACTCCTGGCCCTGTACTTAGAAATCGCTCCTAGCAGGCTTGGGGGACCATATGGGATTCCGAGGATCAAACCTGGGTCCGTCCTGGGTCAGCTGCATGCAAATCAAATGCCCTACTGCCATACAATCATTCCAGCCCCCTATGTAATATATTTTTATGCTTTAATGTCTTTAATTATTCATGTTATCATATTCCTCAAAAGCCAAAATATGTGCATAAATAAACTTCAAAATTGAATGGGGGGAGGTACTTCTAAACAGTGCCATGGTTGGAACAAGATGCATGCATCTAGCAGTGCATTCTTAACAGTTCACTGCTCAGGCTGATGGCGCTACACTGTTAGACCTGAAGTGCTGAGGATCACCAGGGACATACCTAGTGATGTGTTAGATATGTAAGGAAATGAGAAGAGAGAAAATGAGAAACATCAAGTTGCCATAGAGGTCTCTTACAGAAAGATTAGAAACTTTGGGAACAAATTCTTAAAACTACCTATCCTTTAGAATGCTTTCAGGTTGTGTGAAGTGTGGGAGCCAACAACATGTCAACTTCATCTTGGTGAAATGGCACCTCTTAGAACATGATGGGTCACTGTTAAACACTGAGTAAATGACTAATCTAGCTTAATTTGGGTCGAGGGGTATAAGAAATGGTGTGGGTTAGCATTTTTATAAGCTGTTTGCTTTCCAATTGGAATTTGATTTTGTAAATCTTGTACTCATGGTTATGAAAGAGTTCTATGCACTCATGGTTCTATAAAAGGGTTTAACTTATATAACAGATAACAAGGGTCCCTCTGAAAGTTCTAAGCAATGCAATGCATGATATTCTCAAAAGAGGACCCTGATGGCAAGTTGAAGGATAGACTATGAATTGATATTGAAGGCATTAATGGAGGAAGAGTGAAGCTAGGAGTCTGTTCAGAGAGTCAACAACATTAAGGCCTGAACTGAGTTAGCAGTAGTGAAGATGGAAATATTGAAATGGTATTTAGGAAATAGCACTAATTAAATTAACTGTTAGACTACAAGAAGGAAATAAAGAAAAAAATTAGTCTATCATAAAACTTACTTTCTGTGAAAGAGAAGGGGGAATTTTATTCGTTTTATCTATCTATCTATCTATCTATCTATCTATCTATCTATCTATCTGTCTGTCTGTTTGTCTACTTTGTGTGTGTAAATAGACACATATTAGGAGAACTGGGGATACCATGTTATATGCTTCCAGTAGACATTACTCCCCACTGTGTACACACAAAACACAGTAGAAATTGTATTTCATGCCCTGTTCTTCTGGTAAGTGGCTCCAAATGATTTCTGCATTGGTACAACTTCGTACTATTAACCGAGCTGGAGAAATAATTAGTACTACACACTAAGTCTTTTGAACATAAATATTTCACTTTTCTGCTTGAAACAATGAACTAGGAAGAGTAGCCATACTATGAACTTTGAAGTGTTTTTGGAACGAATCTACAGCCAAGTTTCTGTGAGGCCATAGGACCCATTGCTCTAGTCCATGTTCAAGATTGCAGAGTGAGTTAGTTAAAAAGATGTTCCTGCATACTTCACATTTTGTAGCTCTACCCTTCTTCTAAGATGTGCCAAGAAGAAATATAGTTCACATGTGGTCCTGTTGTTCTGCTCCTGGAAGAGAGATCAAAGAGAAGAGACCAAGTTTACACTCCAATATAAACTTTCTGAAAGTTTTTCTTTCAATGGCTCTATGTTGCACACTCTCCAACTGAGAAGTCTAAAAAAATTGAGGAATTTCTGTTAAAATTATCAAGGCCAAAAAATGTGTCAAGGCCATACAGGTTTTTTACATACTATAATAATTTCAAGAACAAGGTTAATGAATTAGTAGTCTTTAAATTGTTGTCAGATAACCATAATTGTTCATTTTGTTCAGACTTTAAAAATAATTAGAGTGACAAGTGCAAAGTAAATTTCCAAATATTTTCTTCAAGTTTTATGACTTTTACACTGATAGTAAGAAATATTCTATGGATAGTTTGGTTCTGAACTAAAACACTTTGCCAGATCTCTTCCTAGAGAGGGAATTTTTATGGTTGAGTTTGTAAATGCTTGCAAAAAAAGTTGAAAGATATTCAAGGTTGGTTGTAGGTGAGTTATGCTTTTTATGAATAATATTACTAGTAATTCATTTTTAATATTATTTTCACTGTTCAAGTTATTTCAGATACCTTTGAAAATCTATAATACCTTTACAAAGGTTTTTACTTCTGTATAAGCCAATCGTGTTTGTGCCAGAGAAATTCTTAACAACAACATAAGATAAATTATAACACCTCAACTAGTTTTCATGTTTACAGTTATGGAACACATAATAATAGTCTTCAAAAAGGATAAAGAGTAATGTTAGAAAGAGTAAAATACCATATTCAATTAAACTACGTAGCTGCAGTCCATATTTTTAGCAATCTTAAAGAATAAACAAGAAGATAATTTACATTATGTGTAATTTACATTTCACCATTTTCACTTGCTGTAAAATTTTTACTTAAAAATAATGAGAGTATGAAGAAGTGTTCAACATCACTTACCATTAAGGATATCCAAATTATGACAACTACGAGATATCATCTCAAACCAGTAAGAATGGCATATATCCAAAATAGTAGGCGCAATCTATGCTTAGTGGAAGTGTTGGGAAAAAGAACTCGAACTCTTATCTACTGCTGGTGGGAATGTTTTTCAAGTTTGTGAAAAACTGTGTAGAGTGTCTTAAGTAAGCTTAAAATCGAGCTGTCATATGACTCAGCAATTCCATTTTGGGACATCTACCCCAGAATATAAAAACATTCATTCAAAAGGATGTATGTCCACCATTATTTACTGTTGCACTTGGTACAATAGTTGAGATATGAGTCAACTTAGGTGTTGATAAACAACAAATAAATAGATTATAAATACATGGTATACACACTAACACACACACATTCTATGGAATTCTATGGAACCACGAGGAACAAAGAAATCATGCAATTTGCTGCAACCTGGTTGGAACTGGAACATATCATGCTGAGTGAAGTAAGCCAGAAGAAGTAAGAGAAATAAGATGATCTCACTTACCTGTGGTAAATGGAATAACTGGATTAGGATACATAATGTAATAGATGGGGGATGCCTAGATCACCCTTGACCTCAGAGCTTAGAGAGGAGAATAGAAAAGGAAAGAAACAGGGCAGAAGGGAAGAAGATGAGAAAGGGAACAGGGTTTGGGGTTTCTCTTATAGTGATGATGTGGGAGAGTGGTATATCTAGAAACCTAAAGCACAGTCTCAGAACTGAAAGCTTGAGATCTAAATTGCAACCACCAAACTTTGTAATGTGCTCTTCAAGGTGACAGGCAGCAAATAGGGAGAAATGGAGTTGGGGACACTAGTGATGGGAGTTGACACTGGTGGTAGGATTTGTATTGAAATATATGTCTAAAACTTAGCTATTGATAACTTTGTAAGTTGTGGTTCTTTTTTTTTTTGTTTGTTTTTTGTTTTGTTTTGTTTTTGGGCCACACCCAGTGACGCTCAGGGGTTACTCCTGGCTATTCGCTCAGAAGTCGCTCCTGGCAGGCACAGGGGACCATATGGGGAACCGGGGGATTGAACTGCGGTCCGTCCTAGGTTAGCACAGGCACCTTATCTCCAGCGCCATCGCCCGGCCCCAAGTCGTGGTTCTTTAATAAAACAAAAAGTTAAAAAGGAATGAAATAGTTTTACCTAATAGGATTTTAGATTTGTTGATTAACCACATACATATAAATCTGATCTCTGTCTCTGTCTCTCTCTCTCTGTGTCTCTCTCTGTCTCTGTCTCTCTGTCTGTCTCTCTCTCTCTCTCACACACACACACACACACACACGCAAACATACATTTGTCCTTACATTATTTTTTATTGTTTTGCATTTGGGGGTGGGGTCACACGCCGCAGCGCTCAGGGGTTACTCCTGGATCTACGCTCAGAAATCGCTCCTTGCAGGCTCGGGGGACCATATGGGATGCCAGGATTCGAACCACCATCCTTGTGCATGCAAGGCAAATGCTTTACTTCTATGCTATCTCTCCGGCCCCTTGTCCTTACATTATTTAAAGTGATACTAAAATCTTATTCTTCCATTATATCTACTATTGATATGCCAGGTTCTGAAGGTTTTTAATTTTTTCATGGGAGGTCCCTCAAGCAGGGCGTAAGAAGTATGGATGGAGGAGTGTTCCCAGCTATTTTTCTAAACAACTCATTGCAAGGGCTCAAAGAAGCAGTGCCCCTTGCCCTGGCTGTGCTGGTTATTGCCAAGGGGCCAGTGTGTTGGATCTCAGAGGATCTCTAAGACTGCAATAGGAGACGCTCCTGGGATTCTGGATTCCAGGGTTGTAGACAGGATTATCTATTTATAAGGCAACTTTTCCTGTACTGTCTGGCCCCAAGTTTTGAAAGTTAGATATGTTTTATGGAAGGACAAAGAATTACTAATATTTGTACTTACATTTATTAAGTTTTTGTTTTACTTTATTGTTGTTTTTAGATCTTACCTGGTGATTGGATGGGTGGTTACTCATGGCCAAGTGTTAGGGGTCATTACTGGAAGTGTTCATTGGATATCAGGGATTGAGTCCAGTTATCCAGTATTCAAAGGTTATGATGCAGCCCTTTGAGCCATCTTTCTATCCTTATTAATTATAATATATATGCATTTATATTAAAGGAAAGGTAAAGAAATCTACCAAGTTCCATGAGTCTTTATAGTAACACACAAGGCTCAATTAGTTTGGCACTACTTTATAACACCATGAAAGATAGAACAATTACTTCAAATTGACCCTTGTTGATCTAACTTTTCATAATTCTATTTGCCTTTGATAATTCCATAACAAACAATATGAAGTAAATTTATTTTTGCCTGGAAGGGGAAAGACTAGGAAGGTGGGAATTTGGGGACACTGCTGAAGGGAAGATCACACAGGTAGAGGGATTGGTATTTGAACATTTTATACCTGAAAAGACTGTGTTATAAACACATTGGTAAGTCATGGTATTATAACAAAGTTTTTTAAGAGAGAAAGTGATAAGTCAGGGAGGTCTCGATCACTTTTAATTTTATATTCCCACAAATCTAAAGGTGAATCTAGGAAAAATTAGCTGAGATATAGACCTGGATCTTAAAATTTTAAACAGTTCCAAGAATCACACATTTAAGGTAATATTTTTATGCAACATTAACACAAAATTAATTTTGGGGAGGGTTTTGGTGCCCTACCCAGATGTGCTTAAGTTTATTTCTAGCTCTGGCCTTAGGGCACTAAAGGCAGATTGAACAGGTAAAGTAAGTACCTTATCCCCATCCTGGCTTAATACTTTATTAATTTACTAAATACAATTTAATACAAAAAAAATCAAGACATAGACCAGAGAGATAGTAGAGGAGTCAAGGTGCTTGGTAAGGCACTTGCCATTTATACATAGATGACCTTGGTTTGATCCCAGAAGTGCATATGATCCCAGAGCATCACCAAGAATGATCCTTGAATATAGAGCAGGTAGAACTTTCTAAGTATGTCATGTGGCTAAGCCTGCATCACAGAAAAGGAAAGAATAAATGAATGAATGAATGGAAGGAATGAAGGAAGGGAAAAAGAATAAAAAAGAAATAAGGAAGGCAAAAGAAAAATCTATAAACATAAATCAAAACCTGAAATAAAGGATCTGACCCTCCACCTACATAACTCTTTGATGTCACTCTTGTAACTGGCCCTACCTGAATAGCTTCTTTCTATTCAATCAATGTTCGTTATGTGTTAGAATAGCAGGATCTCTAGAAGCAGTTTAAACACTTTTTTTTTTATGAATGTGTACAAAGGTAGAAATCACAGTACTAGTGAAATCACAGTGCCCATTGTGAGCAAATCATAGGAAGCCTGAATGAATGCCTGCAGGTCAACATGATTTCTCTACTTCATTGCAATATTCCCATCTAGATATGATGGTCCCTTTAATGTTTGAACAAATGTTTCTTCCACTTTGATTTAGCTTGACATTTTCTAAAAATACATCAAAGAACCTTAAATCCACTCAGAAGTAATAATTAAATTTGAGAATGTTACATTCTTAGTTCTTTATTTGGAGATTCAAGATGCTTATGGCATAGTAACAGCTGAAAGAAAATTGGTGACACTGAATCTTTTTTTTTTTTTTACCTTGTTGTAGTCAGTGTTTTTCAGACTTTATTTTACCATAACACCGTGGGAATGCCTTGTTTCTGATTTTAAATACAGAAAGGAAGCATTTAGTTAATCTTCATCTCCATCCCTCCTATATTGGTTGTATCATTTGTTTTTTTTTTTGGTTTTTGGGCCACACCTGGTGACGCTCAGGGGTTACTCCTGGCTATTCGCTCAGAAGTCGCTCCTGGCAGGCATGGGGAACCGGGGGATCGAACAGCAGTCCTTCCTAGGTTAGTGCAGGCAAGACAGGCACCTTACCTCCAGCACCACGCCCGGCCCCCTGGTTGTAACATTTTGCTCCTAAAAGATTGCTCTTCACCTTCCCGGCCCATGGCTCTTTATGAGCTATAAGCATGGTGCAGCACTGGAATTTTTTGCACATGACTTTATTTGTATATTCTAATTGAAGTGGAGGTCATAGGATTGTTTGGAAAATGCCAAAAGGATTTTGGAGTATGAGTTGTGGAATGTTTTGTTTGGGGGTATCAGCCACACCTGGTTGTGCTTAGGGCTTTTTCCTGGCTCTGTACTCGAGGGCTGCTTCTAGTAGAGCTTAGGAGACCATATATGGTGCCGGGATTGAAACTGGGTCAACTATATGCAAAGAAAGCACCCTATCTATTATACTATCTTTGTAATTCCACAGTCTTCTTTTAAGAATATGTCTAGGAACCCCAAACACAATGCAGAAAAGCCCTCTGCATTCCTGTGCTCATTGCAAAACAATTTATAATAGCCAGAATCTGGGAACATTTGCTCAAGAATGATGAGTGGCTAAAGAAACTGTGGTACATGTACACAATAGAGTACTATGCATCTGTTAGGAAAAATAAAGTCATAAAATTTGCTTATACATAGACAAAGATGGAAAGTATTATGCTGAGTGAAATGAATCAGAGGGAGTGGCACAGATATAGAATAATCTCACTCACTGTGGGATATAAGAAAAATAAAAAGATAGAATGGTAATAATATTCAGAGACAATATAGTTGAGGACTAGTTCATGTAGGAAATTCACTACTAGTAGTGGAATGGTGCAGTTATGGTAGAGAAGGGATCACTAAGACAATGATAGGACTGATCACTTTGATCAAGAACTGGGTACTGAACGGAGATCAAATGATAGGCACGGTCCCCCTTTACTAAAAATAGTGGAAACCACCGTGTCTAAAGGGGAAAGGGAAAAAGAGGGGGAGAGGAGTAAAATGTCTGTCTCAGGGGCAGGCAGGGGGAGGGTGAGAGGGAAACCGAAGACACTAGGGCCAGAAATGTGCACTGGTGAAGGGTCGTGTACAGTGTAAGACTGAACTCAGTCATGAACAACTTTGTGACCATGGTGTTTAAATAAAAGGAGAAAAAAAAAGGGTATGTTTTCTATGCATTTGCTTCGCAAAGTAAGACAAAGCATTGAACAGGTGTGATAAAAAGTCACATGTGTTCATCTTAATATTACCCAAATGAGCTGATCCCAAGTGAAAACCACTGTGAATAAGGATATCTTGGGGGCTCAGAAAATGAAAACTCTAGAATATCAGTCTGAGAACAATAGAACAATGAGGAAAGAGAGACCATACAGTCATTTATTGGGTATGCTTTTGAGTCACACCAGTAGTACTCAGGGTTTATTCTTGGATTTGTGCTCAAAGATCCCCCCACCCCCATGGGCTCAAAAGACCATATGGGGTGCAGGAGAATGACCCTTATCAACCACATGCAAAGCAATATCTCTACTCACTGTGCTATTGTTCTGCCTCCACTCTCCCCTCTGTAAGTTAAGTAAGGAAATTAATTTATTTGGGGTGATCATACCCTGTGGCCGTGCAATGCTAAGTGTCATCAGATGCTGAGATTTGAACCAGAGTTGGCTACATACAAAGCAAAACACCTTAGTTCTATCCTCTTTGGCTTCTATTAAATACGCAAAATTGAATGAGGAATTGTTGACTGTTCCAAGAGTCAAATTGTTGACAAATTGACAAATTCTTTGTCAATTGTTGACAAAGAATTGGTTAAGAAGAAGTAAAGAGGACTCTAAAGACTATAGAACAATTGCACTATGCACCACTTTAAGGCTGATAATAGAGAAGCCCATTAAGAGTCCTCTCCCCAACCCATCCTTGGGGGTTAAGTCTAGACCTGGTTAAGACACAGCCTTGCTTCCCTGCATAGACAGAAGGTTCCCTGGTAGACTTGCTTGAAATCTGTTCTCTGGCATGCTGGGTAGAACTTTTCCCAACTTTGGTAATCAGGGAATAGTGCTACAAAAACAGACAAAGGGCTGGGGGGGGGTGCAGGGAAAAGTTTTGGGGAGCAACTGGCCCAGAAAAATTTATTTCCAAAGACCAGGTTAATAAGAATGAATTTATTTCTGAAAGGCAATACCATTGGCAAGAGATACACCAAGAGAAATTATCTGGAAGGAAAATAGTGATTGATAAGACTAGGATGAAGAACCTGACTTAATCCCCACAAAAAGTAATTTGAGGGAATGATTTAAAATCAACATAAAAATATCATTGCTAGAGGACTTGATCAATCCTGGCTAGATGAAGAGTGCTTGTTTTTGGAGAATGTAGTGGAAGCCTCATAGACCAATCCCTGGAAATTGGGTAACTCGGGTTTGCAAGCAATACCAACACAGAAATAATCCACACAGGTTAGGAAGATAAAATAGGTTCAGGAACTTCCACCACAAGCTATCTGCAAACAGGCAAAAATGGTGTTAGCAGGCTGAGAAGCTAGCTCTGAGGACCAAAACCAGAAGTCTTTCTGACCAAAGGTCTTTATTAGAAAGAGTAGGACCACTCAGGTAGGTGTAGGAGGCCAATCCAGAGTGGGGCAAGCACATGCAAAGAATTATCCTGAATAGAGTAAGAACCGGTTACTGCAACAGGAGAACAACCTAGTTCTGGAAGGTCTGCGGAGGTGTGGGAGGAGAGGGGTAGGGTGAGAGGGGACATTAAAAGAACAACTTCTGGGGCCGGGCGGTGGCGCTGGAGATAAGGTGCCTGCGTTAACTTAGGACGGACCACGGTTCGATCCCCCAGTTCCCCATATGGTCCCCCGTGCCTGCCAGGAGCAACTTCTGAGCAAATAGCCAGGAGTAACCCCTGAGCGTCACTGGGTGTGGCCCAAAACAAAACAAAACAAACAAAAAAAAAGAACAACTTCTGGGCCCAGGAGATAGCATGGAGGTAAGGCGTTTGCCTTTCATGCAAAAGGTCATCGGTTCGAATCCCGGTGCCCCATATGGTCCCCCGTGCCTGCCAGGAGCAATTTCTGAGCATGGAGCCAGGAGTAACCCCTGAGCACTGCCGGGTGTGACCCAAAAACCAAAAAAAAAAAAAAAAAAAAAAACAAAAAAAAAAACAAAAAAAAAAAA
>PVKC010015176.1:0-13930 GCA_004027635.1 Crocidura indochinensis | reverse complement strand
TGGAAGTTCCAGCTCATATTATGAAGCTCACCACAAAGAGTGACGATTGTAGGTAGAGAAATAACTACAATGAGAACTATCCTAACAATGAGAATGAATGAGGGAAGTAGAAAGTCTATCTAGAGTACAGGGATGAGGGAGATTTGAACATTGGGGATGGGAATGCTGCACTGGTGAAGGGCGGTGTTCTTTACATGACTGAAACCCAACCATAATCATGTTTGTAATCACGGTGTTTAAATAAAGATATTTCAAAAAGTGTTAAAGAACTTCTAACTATTGACTTGTTTCACAGTCACTGTTTAGTGCAGATTCAGATATGTGTTCAAAAGCACATGAAATAAAGCCTTAGGAGTACTATCTGCAAGTTCCATTGAGAGTTGTTTTATTTCAGCCATTTCTGTAGTGCATACAGTGCATGTAATGTAGTAGAAAAGTTTTTAAAACAAAAATGAAAATAATTCATAGTCACCTCTACTTAAATCCTCCCAGAAATGTCCTGTCTCTTAGAGGTTATGTCTAAAAATTATTCAAGTTGAAAACACTATTCTACACTAATTTTTCTTCAATATTCACATCTTGTTTTACTGACATTGTATTAAAGACACACTTTCACTTTGTCTTCTTCATTCTCTAACCAAAAATATGAGGTTTTCTAGATTTTTATTCTCCATTGTCCCAGGATACAATAGTTTTTTTTTTGGGGGGGTCACACCCGGCAGTGCTCAGGGGTTACTTCTGGCTCCATGCTCAGAAATTGCTCCTGGCAGGCACGGGGGACCATATGGTGCACCGGGATTCGAACCGATGACCTTTTGCATGAAAGGCAAACGCCTTACGTCCATGCTATCTCCCGGGCCCCAATAGTTTTTTTTTTTTTAATCTGGTCCTTGCTCCATTTAAAAAATGTGTGAAGATTTCCTCACCCATATCACCAGCCCATGATTCATTAGTGTCATCTCTGTATCAACATAGATTACTGTCATCTTTATGTGTATTGTCATTCATAAATTGAGATGACCATGAGTTAATTGAAGGCAGGAAACTTAACTTTTTTTTAAGTTAATACCTTCAGATTCTTGAATGTTAGGCAATAGGTGTTTTGCTAGTTTATTTAGTTGATTTTTCAACTCTTTAAGCATATTTTTGAGGTGTGTGTGTAGAAAATTTACCACTCCTAAAGGATAAAGAAAGTCAAAAAATACCAAACATGTTTTAAAAAGCAAAGGAACTAGCAGTAGTTTGAGAAATATGACTGGATAAAATTCACAAGTTGTTAATTTTCCAAGCTTGAATGTATAATTTTACAATGGAATCCCTAAGGAAGACTGTAGTGAAAAATTAAAGTTCACAGAAAAGTTTTGAGGAATCTGTATTTCTTTCTTTAAACCTAGGGTTCAAACCCTCTTTATCTTTTTTTAATATTATAATACATATTTCACAGCTTGATTCCTAATGATCTGACTCTGGAAAACAGACCATAGTTGAGTGAGTTGGCAACCCTCAACTTTCCCTGGAATACTATGAGTCTAGCCCTTCAGTCTTGGATGTTAACCCTGACAGCTGATCACATTGATGAAAAAAAGGTATAACCTTTTGTTATAACTGAAAAAGGAGATATAGACTCTCCTGCAAGCAAGAGAGCTTTTGATTTGCATGATTTGGTAGGTGATTTCTGGTGACAAGAAAAATAATATTTTTCCTTATAAATCAATGACAATGGATTATTTACCAAACTATACTATAACTTTTTTAGTTATCAAAGGAAACCTAGAATACTAATCCTTTGAACCTTTCTAACTTAATGTGAATTTCCTTACAGTATTCTACAAATTATATATTTTGAAAATTTTAAGGTGCCATGCATGTAGAAATATTTAGCAAAATATGACAATTTTTCTTTATGTATTAATTTCAACTATAAAATTTAAACTAGTTACAGAGATTGAGTATAAAAATGGGCAACTATTACAGCCTTTATACATAGACATGTATTTCAAGGCTTAGATAAACCTATTACACATTGTAATAACAATGTGCAAGATAAATTTTTAAGCTACTGTAGTAAAGTTCCATGCAAAATTACAGTTGTATCACTATTCAGAATTACAGTTCCAAAAAGTAAAGGATTGATGACATAGAATGTGCTCCTATTTTTATGGAGGGAAGGTTTGAGACTAGACTATGAGTATAAAATATGTCTCTCCACTAAGTCTGATCTTCAATTTGAATGCTACTGTGAAAAAATATAATTTGTCTTGCATTACCTATTTCTTTTTGTTTGTTTGTTTGTTTGTTTGTTTGTTTTTTGGGTCACACCCGGCAGTGCTCAGTGGTTACTCCTGGCTCCATGCTCAGAAATCGCTCCTGGCAGGCACGGGGGACCATATGGGGCACCGGGATTCGAACCGATGACCTTTTGCATGAAAGGCAAACGCCTTACATCCATGCTATCTCCCGGGCCCCTCATTACCTATTTCTTTCAGTTTATGTTGTATATATAATTTTTTAAGACTTCTGAAACAAAATGCCTAGTTTAGAAAAGAATAGTTTAGACACCAGAAATAATATTTTTCATGAACAATACATTCTCTCCAGGGTACTCATCTATAACATTCCCTAGAATATGACAGGGAATCCACAAGAAGATCCATTCAAACTTTCTTATTTCCTACTTAAATATACTCTCCACCTACATTTCTAGCTCCTAGCTTATTTTTCACCCTTAGCAAGGATTTTGAGCCATCTTCAAGAAACCTGAGCCCTCATGTCTCTGGTCTTTATCATTCCACAATTGGCTGGGTTTTCCAAAATTCTTTTTTTCTGTAGAATTAATTTTTATTTATTTATTTTTAAAGTTTTATTTAAGCACTATGATTACAAAATTGTTTACTGCTGTTTCAGTCATACAATGCACAGCATCCTTCACCAGTGCCCTTTTTCCAGCAACAATGTTCCCTGTTTCCCTCCCACTCCAAATATTATCTCCACCTTGCTCTAGGGCAGGCCACTTGATTTTCTCTCTCTTTCTCTGTCTGTTTTCTTTTTGACACTGTAGTTTGCACTATTGTTAATGAAGGAGTGCATTGTCTGTTAGTTTCTCCTCTTGGAGTTCTAGTTCTTGTCCAGAGCAATGGGTTCCATCTCTCATGGTTCTGGTAGATCCATCTCTACTCTAGCTACACTCACCATTCTTTGTGGTGAATTTTCTACCATGTGGCAATTTTTCTAACTTTCTAACCATTATTTCTTATCAGCATTAACAATTTCTCGTGCCTTTTGAATCCAGAGCAGAAGTAGTACAGTGGGTAGTGTGTTCACCTTCTATGCAGTCAACCCAGCTTCATTCCCTAGCATCACAGATGGTTCCCAGAGCCCTCCAGGAGTAATTTCTCAGTGCAGAGGCAGGAATCTGCCAACCAGGTGTGGCCCCCAAACCAAAAAAAATGCCATCCAACATAAAGAGACAGAAAACTATTTTATGAGGGCCCCAGGCATATGGGCCACTGGAGGCAGGTTGCAGCTGACAGAAATCTCCCTCCACACTGGCTCTTTCATTGCTAGAAAGATCACTGTCTTACATGTGAGAGAAGCTAGATTTCTGCTATTATCCATAGCATTTATTTGCTACTTCACCTTTGCCAAGGTTAATTGAACCTCAATTCCACTTCTGTTAATGGAGATAAAACAAGTGCTATTACTTGTTCCAGTAAAGACACAATGAGATAATGCATTTAAAGTGCCTTCCATGGCATTACTAGTAACTATCATAATTGTTCTGAGTGTTCCATCAGTAATCAAAGGAAGACACTAGCAAATCCTCTGAAGCTTCCTCCACATGGGGACAACTCATCAGTTAACATTCTTCTTCTTCAAGATCCAGACAGGAAGCAAGCTCATGGTATGCTTCCCCATGCTTTTCACTCATGTCTATCACTGCTATGTCTAGCTGAACCTTTTTTCCTTTAGTGATGGAAAAATTTATTGTCTCCGTCTACTTTCCATATCACTTCTGGAATTAATCAACAGGCCTTCAAAATCTGGCCCAATGCTTTATGCTAGGAAACATCTTGATCTGCCTTTCTCTCCAATCAGAGATGACAATTGTGAGATTCATGAGTTTTTTTTCCTTCATACTTTTTTCTTCTTCCTCATGCCTCTCCCATCCCACATAAAATTATAAACTCAACAAAAGTGATAGCATTTACACTGAGTAGAGCACTTGTCTTGCATGTTTGCAAACCTGGGCTTGATCTCCTGCATCCTATATTGTCCTTTGAACACCACCAAGAATAATTCCTGAGTTCAGGGCCAGGGGTAACCCCTAAGAAGAGCTACGTGTGCCTAACCTGCCTCCCCCCAAAATATGAACTCTTTTGTTTCTCTCTCCCTCTCTATCTGTCTCTCTCTCTCCGATTTCTGTTTGTTTATTTTTGAACCACACCTGGTGACACTTTGGGGTTTCTCCTTGCTATGCACCCAGAAATCTCTCCCAGCAGGCTTTGGAGAATGGGATGCCAGGAATCGAACCAGGGTTAGTCCTGGGTGGACGCGTGCAAGGCAAATGCTCTACTGTTGTGCTATCACCCCAACCCCATGTCTCATTTCTTTGTTTGGGAATATTTAACTCTTCTGAGCTTCTAGAGTCTTCTCCCCTTATTTCTTTCCTTTGTTTGAATCATGTATGTGAAAAAAGGATTGATAACATCTCTGGACTGCCTTAGTCTCACCTCAGAATGTGATCTTGTGGCCTGTCATTTCAGTTTTTTTTTTAATTTAATAAGAAAAACGTGTAGTTGTCCTTGTCCATCATGCCTCATCAGGTCGAGTAAGAGATGTCAGAATATTTGTAGGGAATCAAGGCTGAGTTTTGATGGGATCAAGGTGATGCACGGGTGACTTAGTTTTCATTCCAGCAGAGCACAAGCTACCAAATAGCAGTGTATATAGCAGCTTCTGGTTGCACTTAAGAAGCAGGGGCAAACTGTATTTCTGTTAACTAGATCAATGTAGTGTATTAAAACCATGTGCAATTACCAGCCTAACCTAGTTTTATGGAACAGCGCAAAAGAATTCTATCTTTTAGTTATACGTCATAACCCTAGCATTTCATATTACTTATTATTGTTGATTTCTATAGGGACCATGACTGGAGACTGTAAGCTTCTTAAGATGAAAGGTTAATCCTTATTTGATTCTCAGTTTCTATAGTCTTTAATGAGACTAAATTAAAAAATCTAATGAGACATATGTGTGTTTTCATGTTTTACCCAACTGTTGCTGTACTAGTTTTATAATTCTGGATTTAAGCCTTCTGAGGTCACTATTCATCTCTCTTTACCAATCTATCCAAGTTCATGCAACACATGGGTCATGGCATGAACTCTTGCTGGCAATGTATGGTTTCAGTAGCAAACACTTGGTTGATGTTACTAAGCATAATTATTTCTCATTGATACTGTGGGAGACCAGAATACAAGCAATATGCCTTAACAATATGCCTTAAAAAAGTATATAATTTAGAAATCAGACCCATATACTGCTTACTTTGGACAATGTAGACTTTTATTCTATTTTCTAGGTTGTTTTTGTATGAGTCTTTGTGAATGTGTATGTGATATTTAAAATTATTTATTTATTTCCCCTAAATTTATTACTTATATGAAAATCTAGACTGTTCAGAAGATGTCAACAGAGGCTTTTTGTGTGTAATATTCTAGAAAAATCTATGCTCCCATACAAGTATCTCTTAGTTACAAAATCTGGATTCTAACCATGTCTGATCACACAGAGATAAAAATCTCACATTGGTGCTTAATATTCTCACATCCCAGAAACACAAAATATACTTTAGAACTTCCTATCACATTGGCATAATCAGCAGGATCACCTTTTGTTTTGTTTTGTTTAGTTTTGGGGTCACACCCAGTGATGCTCAGGGGTTACTCCTGGCTATGTGCTCTGAAATTGGTATTGGCTCTGGGGACCATGGGGGATGCAGGAGGATTGAATCACAGTTCATCTAGGCTAGTGTGGGTAAGGCAGATACCTTACCACTTGCACCACTGCTTTGGTCCAGAATCATCTTTCTATTATAAATTCTCAACAATGAAAATTATGGCTAAAACTCAACTACAATCATGTTTGTAATCAGTGCTTAAATAAAGATATTATTCAAAAAAAAGAAAAAAAGAAAATATATCAGAACAAATGAAGTAGATAGAAAAAATACACTCAAAACACTATTGGATTCTTTGAAGAAATAGTCATCATTAGAAGGATAGTAGATTAGCCATCACAAATAGATTAGTCTATTTGTGATGTTAAGTAAAGGCACTTTGAAACCTCTCTTCCTTTGGCAGTAACTTCTTTAATCTAGAACTCTCCAGGAATTTGTATTCCTTAAAATACAAATCTAGAACTCTGACTGGATTCTAATTGCATGCCATGGTATCTGTGGCATTGGGAGCTGTTAGAGCAAAGCTGCAAGACAAGGTTTACCTACAAGTTAAATGAGCTCTGGAGTCTGCTCTGTGCACTTCTATTACTTCATCCTGGGATAAGAGTGTGAAAACTTGTATGACTCCACAATAAATGGGCATCAGAGAGCGGGGGACAATTTTTTTTATTATTGCTTCTCCCTCATGTGAACACTGAGGTCAGCTCTGTCAATAACAACATATAAGGAAGCCTCATCTTTAGATATAAAAAGAGAAAGAGCTGATGCTCAGGGGGTTGGAGATTTCATGATTATAAATAAAATGAGAAACACAGTCTAGGTTTGTTATGAAGGCACACAAGACCAAAAGATTGACTTTAGTACAATAGAGGAGGCCCATTATTTGATAAAGTAGATGAAGTATACACATGGAAGAACAATAGACTATGCTGAAATTCCTAATTATTTCATTCATGTGGACATTCACAGAACCTATATACAGATACCCCACAAAAATGGCAATTGGCAAAGAATTGATAAAAGGTCAAACTTTCTGGATACCACATAGCCTGAAACTTAGAAAATAAAACACAGGAACTCAGGCACTAAATAAGCAGTTCTTTTTTTTAATGATGAGAAAAAATATAATTGAATTACAGATAGAAAAACATCAGGTATAGTCCCAGGAATGGTAATGCTGGTTTTATAGAGGGAGTTCAATTCTTTTGAATAATAATCATGTTGTTTTTCCCAGAAGGCTGGACCAGTTCACATGTCACAAATAGTGGGGAGTACTGTTAGGGCAGAGTTGGAACTACAATGACAATGATAATTGGAAATGATCATTCTGGACAAGAACTAAGTGCTAAAAGGAAGTAAAGTGATATGCATTATATCCCTTCAGTAACACTTTTGCACCCACAATGTCTAAAAGGAAAAAAAAAGAGAAAGAGAAAATCATGTTTGCCATGGAGGTAGGCAGAGAAGATGGCAAGGGATAGGTTGGGAGGGTAAAGGCTACATTAATAGTGGGAAAATGTGCACTGATGATGGGTGTTGGACATTGTATGTTGGAAACTCAATCATGAGCAACTTTTTAACTGTTTATCAACTGGTGATTCAATTAAAGAATATTTTATTTAAATAAAAAGGAAGATAAGGGAAAAATATCAGGGGACCCATATTAGTACATGATTGCCTTCCTGGGTTCACCTGGGTTTGATACTTACCACCACTACATACATGGTCCTTGGTGCATACCAGAAATGATCCTGGAGCACATAGTGAAGAGTACAGTCAACAACAACAAAAAAAGGCTACTAACAAATGTTCTATGAGACTCTCCAAAAATGGTATTTTCAGTCCTTACATAATTCTTCTAGACATATAGGAGAGTGACTTATAATTTGGAGCAAAATGAATAGACCTGTTGGTTAGTAAGCCCATCAATGCTGTCAGAGGTGGGAAGAAATTTCAGGGTTAAGACAGGCTTTTTCCCATCTTGTCTCTTCATAATGCACTCTTAGAAATAAACTATTGAATTATCCCAAGACATGGGTTGTGAAAAAAAAAGGTCAAAAGGGAAATTAGGAGAACATTGCTGATCTGCTCCTATGGTCCCTTCCTATACTGGCCCAATATTATTTTATTTATTTGCTAGTTTGGATAGGTGCGCAGTGTGGGTCTCAACTTCTCTAGGATGCCAACTGCACTAGCTCTGTAAGAATGATGCATCTCGTGCATTTTAATATTTTTCCAGACTATAAATATTCTTTTATAAATACTTATAAATATATAATAAATATAATATATAAATACTTATGTAAATATAAGTATTTTAATCTAGGGTCCTCGTTCCTACACTATGTTCTCAGGTACATGAGTAATCTCAGAAACAAATCAGCAGCAACTCCGGGTTTGTACATCTGGAATACTTTTGTTGTTTGAACATCATGGATACAAATTATTTGAAGTGGGTAGATTACTGAACTACCTCATTTTTTTTTGCCAATTATGTACCGGTTAAATCATTTTGAAACCCCTCCATCTTTTAAAGTTTTTATTGGAGACTTGGTTTTCCCTGGGTTTTCCCATAGGCCCTATGACTTGATCGCCCCAAGATTAGAAACTGCTCTGAACAGGAAAGGTGGTGTAGAGAAGTTAGAGGACCATGTTAAAGGCACAAAGAGGATGTCACCAATATCAGGTGGGATCTGTGTGTGATGGATTTCCAGACCTCTAATCCCAGGGCTGAGGACTCTTTACATCCCAGATCCATCCTTCTGGATTGAGCTATGCCTACCATGCACAACAGAGTATATATATGTGTGTTTGAAAAAGAATTAAAGTTTACTTTAATAAGGAAAGTTTTCAAAGGATACCTCTGTGTCTACTTTGAGATGCCCAAGTATGGATAATATGAAACAAGGGCCAAAATCTAGAACCTTTAACTCTTTGGCTACAAGATGTTTCCTTTGTGGGGCTCAGAGCCAGTATCCTGCCCTGCTTTATTGGTGATTCATGTAATGGTAGCAAAAGCAGGGAGGGGTGGTACACTTGTTCTGATTACTGCAAACCTCTACCTCACTGTATTGAAATGGGGCAAATGCAATAAACTGCATTGGGTGATATGTGTCTGATTCTGAGTTCACGTCTACCCCAATATACAGCCCCCTCTAATTACTGTATTTGTCTGGGATTTGAATAACTAAACAGTAGTTAATTTGGTGATTGATAGGTGACCTACCTAGTTTGTGTAAATATAAAGTGTTGGTCTCTATGTTCTTTTGGGAGTTTTGTTGTTTACAAATATGCACGAGGAAAAATAGCCAAAGCATCTTGGATACCAGACAAAAGGATCTGAAATAAACTTGAGATCCTTTCTAAAATGGGGGTCTTTTCTTGTGTTTCTCTGTCCTATTTTTTATTTTGAATCAGGTTTCCATTTCCTGAGTTTTCTTTCCTTCTCCTCAATTTCCCTTTTATCCCCACCAGTCTTTCCTTCAAAATTCACACAAACTTGCATGTGAACGTTTGTAGTATATCCCCCTAAGACTTGAAATGATATTTTCAAAAGGATTTTAGAAGCTAAGAAAACGCCATCCCTTGTTTCCAATTTCTGATAAAAGACTGTCATTTACTATTTTTCATGCCAAACACAAGCTGCTGTATTACCTTAATTTTAGGGTAGAGAGCATCAATGAGTAAATAAGGAGACGAATGAAAGGGAAGATAAAAGTTTATCCAATCACTCAGAAACTTTTGTATAGGTACAAGAAAGTTAGGTCAAAGTGGTCACAAGATTAATGGGAAATGGACAAAAGTAACTTCATGTTTACTGCTAGAAACCAAAGCTTTTTGTGAAATCAGGAATTTATAAGGGGGTGTGGGGATTATGGGAGAATAGGAAAGCATGTGCCTGTCTGTTCATTCACTCTTCCTCTCTCACGTTTGAAATGCAGGAGACTGGAGCCCATTGGCTTTGGTGACCCCATCCTCAAAAAATGTTTATTTGATGATTGTTTTTGCTGTATTGGTTACTTCATTTTATTTTCTTTTTACTTTTATTTTGCTATATACATAATGATTCTTTCCACCATTTCCATTCTGTGCCCTGGGGAAATACAAGAAATGAAAACTTATTGGTACTATAAAAGGGAAATATAAAATGGAATTATAGTCCTAATGTTGTATAATCAAGGGTCATCATTTGTTTACTCTAAAGTGATTTTTAGTTACTTTTTTTTTAAAAAAAAAAAAGTGTAGTTTAGGGTCTGGGCGGTGGCGCTGGAGGTAAGGTGCCTGCCTTGCCTGCGTTAGCCTAGGACGGACCACGGTTCGATCCCCCAGTTTCCCATATGGTTCCCCAAGCCAGGAGCGACTTCTGAGAGCATAGCCAGGAGTAACCCCTGAGCATCACTGGGTGTGGTCCAAAAACCAAAGAAAAAGTGTAGTTTATTTTTTATTATGTAAAACACAAAAATTCACCTTCCAATTTCTACCTGTGTAAACAATGTGTAACTAGGTGGTGTGGACATGAGAGAACAGGTCATGCTCTAAAACTCCATGACCATCTGTCCAAGAAATCCTGTGTTCTTTTGTTCTTGAAGTTCGCTAATTCTGTTGCATTAGAGATTTGATAAGAACAACAAAGATAGTCAGTTGAACTCAATGAAATGGTCTTAGAGATGAGCTTTCTGGTATGTAGGTCAAAAAAATCTTGATTAAATGAGAATGGCAAAGGAAGATTGTAGGTGATTTTGATGCCTTTTTCAGTGAGGGGAAACCAACTCTTATGCAGTCATCACAAAATAAAAGATTTGCATGATTAGAATGTAGAGAAGAATAAGGCAATAATTTACCCCAAGTGACTTGTGCTGTTTGATTGTCACTTCTCCTTAGGCTCTGTATAGATTTCCTTCAGCTAATCTTTTTTGTGTGTCCATGGGAGGGACTGATGTGTCAGGAGCAGGTCTTCTTGAGAAAAGCTTTTCAGAGTTTTCTCTGAGAACATGATTGTGGCATGATCAGCAGGATCAAAGTATTTTTCTATATTTTATGCAGAAAATGAGAGCCCCAAATTAAGATTTGTAAAATATCACTATTAGTACAATAAAGAGACGTTTGATGTACCTTGAAAGCATTCCTCTGTTTTTGATATGCTTCAAAGAGGGAAAACTTAGGAACTAAAGATGGTGTGTTATTTGTTTTTCTAGACCTTCCAAAATAGAGAACCATAATATTTCCCTAGCCCCTTTTGATTTCCACCTGCAGAATATTCTAAAACTTTTCTTGCATTACAGATTTTTTTCTACCTTCACCTCACACCAAAGAAAATTCTACATTGCCTAAATATCTAAAACTGTTAGTGATTTTTAGGTTTTATTAGCACTGTTAAAAATATTGTAAGTATTTAGAAAATTCTATATATATAGAGAGAGAGATTTGAAAATATAAGCAAGATGTTGATATATATTGCAGATTTAAACTAAACTTTGTACTAAATCTTTGAACTAATCTTTGAACTCATTCTTGAAGATTATTTTTTCCAATTCTAATGACAATGCCAAGACATCTTCTGCTTAACAGAATGCATTTTGAAAATTAAATTATATATTCAACTACTGTGAGACACGTAAATGGTATTTATAGCCCACCCTGTTTTCTAATAGATCATAATTTTGAAGGAAAAGTAAAATGATAATACCTCTCGGGCATTTACTATTTGCTTTTATGTACTAATCCTCACTGTTAGGCACTGAGCTATATTCCCTTACTTTAATGCATAATTGAAACACTACTCACTCTAATTAGAATGCCTCTAGATGGAGCCTTAGAAATAGTAATTAAAGCAATCTGGCAATAACAGTACAGTCCTGATCTAACATGACAGGATTCCCACTAAGAAGAATAGGGACACCAAGGATAAACCTGCACAAAAAGAAAAGCTTTGGACATATCTGTACGCCAAGAAATAAAGGGCCTACCTGAAAACCAGGGACAGGATATTTGAGAGAGATCAAGTCATAGTATATCTTAACCTTACAACATCCAATCTAGAGACAACAATTTTACTTTATCCATCCAATTATGATGGCTTACTATAACAGTTTCAGCAAACAAATACAGTAGTTGTTAATGGAAACTGTATCCATCTTCTCATCTAGATTTTATTTAAAGGAGGAAAAAAGGTATATGAATGCTTTTCCTTTCTCCTATGTGTTTGAGACCTCTCATGCCCAGTAATACAAAAATAAAATAATTTGAAGTACAAAGTATAGGAAAGGAAATAAATAAATGGAGAACACATATTTCAGATAAACATTATGTGGTTCTATATATCTGTGTGTGTGCTGTGTTTGATACCAGGACACATTAAAACCATAATTTCATAATTTTAAGATATACATACTATAATAACATTTAGTCATATTCTAAGCCTATGCTATGTTGTTAGGTAATCTTCTTACAGATGAAGAAGCTAAGGCATAGGGTAGTTCATGACTTACTCAGAAATGCCAAAGTGCAGAAATATTGGTTGACATATGATTCACAGAAGTCTGAATTTTAAGATTTTATTGACTGAAGTATGCTATATCATGCCTCAAAATTATTATTCTTTATGTTAAAATATAGGTATTAGATTCTTTGTAAAGATACTTTCAAATATTAAGTTCTAAGGTGTTTATCATACTTATTTTTATTTATTTATAACAAAAAATTTCAATCATTTATGATGTCAAGAGCTTATGAAATCCAGACCCTCCTTTCTCTACATTAAAAACTCTATAAAATATGGACCTCTGGGGGCCCGGGAGATAGCATGGAGGTAAGGCATTTGCCTTTCATGCAAAAAGGTCATCGGTTCAAATCCCGGTGCCCCATATGGTCCCCCGTGCCTGCCAGGAGCAATTTCTGAGTATGGACCAGGAGTAACCCCTGAGCACTGCTGGGTGTGACCCCCCAAAAAAAACAAAACAAACAAACAAAAAAAACCCAAAAAAATATGGACCTCTGAACCTCACATGTTAGTGACCCAAGATATGATATAGAGTCCAGAGATCCTCAAACATTTTAAACAGGGGGCCAGTTCACTGTCCCTCAGGTCGTTGGAGGCTGGACTATAGTAAAAACAAAAACTACGAAAAAATTTCTATGCACATTGCATATATCTTATTTTGAAGTGAAGAAACAAAATGGGAACAAATACAGTATGTGGCCCGCGGGCCATAGTTTGAGGACCACTGATAGACTTTACACAAGTCTGTCATCCTACAGTTGAACTTGCATAACAAATTTCAGCATCATGCAAGAGCACTTACAAATATTTTAAACATTAGGATGGAAACTAATTATGTAAAGGTGCCATGGTAAGTTAAATCTTATAAAAATCTTTTGTACAAAGAAAGACTTTACATTATGGAAGAATGGAATCAGAAATTACATACACAGACTATAGATGCTGAATGACTGGCTTCAGAGTTAATATTTATTTCTGAGTCCCAGAAGATAACAATGCCATAAATATTAGAGAAAATTTCTGCCAAGGAGAAACGTGCAAGTATAGGAAGATATTTGCAAAGTCAACTTAACAATAGGTGCTCTCTTGTTTCTGAACACCTGAAATACACAGAACTGCAGTTATCGTTATGAGAACTTTAGAAAGTCATCAATTTCTCTTTTCAGTGTAAAATATATTCAGAGATCCAATGATACAGACATTTAAAATATTTAGGAGACTACCATTTATAAACAGCTTTTAATGTTTGCATCCCATGCTGATGATCGTGTGTCTATGAGATGATGATCACTTTTTGGAATTCAAATCTGTCATCTGTTCAATGACAAGATAATCATTTTTCATTAACCAGCCTTATTGTTGGTCTTAATCTGATGTCAAGATTTAGAAAGAAAAATACTAGACAAGGTTATATTGAAATTCATTAAATAACTGTCCTGAACCCTGAGTCAATTCTTGGCATATTAAAAATA
>PVKC010015175.1:0-21633 GCA_004027635.1 Crocidura indochinensis | reverse complement strand
AATATCACGGCCTGTAACTTACTAAAGATTGCTTTTGGCTGTATGCAAATGGAGAACTGTTCTGAGGATTTTCTTTAGAAAATGGATAGAAACAGAACAAAATCATTGAAATGAAGATCTTCCCTTTGAAACTTTCTTGAAGAGAAGTATTATGCTGTGAGAAGAAGAGAAGGACTCACAGATCTCAGGTGATAAAATGACTGGGTATCTTTACCAGGAATGATATCATTTCTTAGATTTGTAGTTTTAAAAAATGTTTTATTAGCAGAATAAAAAAACTTGATTTATGAAGTATATTGTAAGATACATATTTAAAAGTCATTTTATAAATTTCAACGAAACGCCAAAGAGTAGATACATCTATCTCCTAGTCAGACTTAAATACTTGGAAGGTCATTAAGTGGATGCTAGCAATCAGCAGTTTTCTAGTGGCCATTACAGACTTCGACTTGGAGATTAACAGCCCGAGTTCATATCTTACTTCTAAGCTAGCTGAGTGAATAAGAGGTAAGGTTCTCAACTTTTGAAGGCAATTTCCTTGGTAGTGCAAACCTTCAGCATGCTTTTCTGGTGAGCTGCTTTGAAACCATACTTTCTCTATGTATTTCACGGAGACTGAAAGTATTTTATATACTTAGACTTAAATTTTAACTCATACCATTGTAGACACTGAACTGAAATCTTTACTTTTTTAATAATTCTTCTGTGGTAAGTTAACCTCCAAAACCTCCATTGGTTCTTTCAATATATACTTTTGATGGACAAATCTGAAAGGCAAGTCCAAATTCCAATGGAAGTAATTTCAATTAGAAAAAAAAAACACTCAGGAACCAGAACGGTGGTGTATCAGTAAGGTATTTGCCTTGCACACGCTGACCTAGGATGGACCTTGGTTCCATCTCCTGGCATCCCATATAGTCCACCAAGACAGGAACAATTTCTGTCCTCATAGCCAGGAGAAATCTCTGAGTATCACCAGGTGTGGCTCAAAAACTAAAACTATAATAACAATAACATCAACAAAAACACTCAAAGCAACTTTATTTAGGCATAAATGAATTACCAAAGACTGTGATTATTTAACATGTATAATTTGATAAGTTCTGACATTCATGAAACTATTCCTACACTTAAAGCATTAGACATACATATCACCTTCAAAAATTTTGAGCCTTCTTATTCTGAATATCCCATATCTGGAATATATGAATATTTTGCTCCTGCCTATCCCCTTGACACCATAAGAAACCACTCTGTGCTTTCTGTGATCAAAACTGTTTCATTTTCTAGAATGTATATAAATAGAATTCTACACTAGGCATTTGCTCTTTTCCACATCTTTTACTGGGTATGATTGTTTTGAGAGTCATTCATTTTGTTACACTATTTGTTATTGTCTAGATAGCAGTGAAGTTGCTAGAAAAATGCCTCCCGTGTGTGTCATGTATTGGGCTACTATATCACATGGTCAGTTCTGCCTCAAGAGACATCCAGAGGATATGTCAAGCAAGCCTGCATAATCAATGGGCTTCTCTGAAAAAGAGGGGGGGTACCTGCCATTTATGCAGGGGTGTTACACCCAAAAGCAAGGATTCCCTAAAATGCCTTTACCCACTTCCGCTGTTATGCAGTGCAGACTTGACACTAGAGTCATTTTAACTAGAAGTTATAGCTTTTACCTAGAGGAAAAATATATTGCTCATTTTGAAATCTCTCAAAATATTGCAAACTGTCCATCAATCAGAGTCCTAAAATATTTACTATTTTTTATCCTTTGGAAACCCTTTGCCATAATTTTGTGCTACTATTTAAAATAGAGTCGTTTAGGCAGTCAACTTGCTACTGCCCCCCACCTCTGCCTTCCCCTACATAGAGGGAGCAGCTACATTTTTATACTGTCTCATAAAATTTTATCATAGAATCAGCATAAGGTCAGGAGGAGTTGGATCTAGCAATGAATCAGTTCTCAGGAGATAACATTTTATTCCAATACCCTTTTAATAGATCTTTCTTATTCATGGGGCAATTCAAAAAGTTTTCTCTTGAACAACATTCAAGACATCTATAGAAATTTTTTTCTCCTCATCTTGGGATTAAAATTTCTTTTCACTTTTATATAAGAGATATTTTCCCTATCTGTATATAAGAGGCATCTTTCCCTATCTGAATATTCTTTGGTAAGAGTCCATGCACATTATACTTTTATACCAGTGATTCGTAAATAAATGACTTTATTGCATTCCTAAAGTCACCTGAGAAATTTGTTCTTTTTAAATCAAATTTACTTTGACACTATATTCTACAACATAATTCTTAAATAAAGCCTCTAGATCAATTTTTTTCCTAGAAGGAAAAGTATCACAAATAAGGTGATGCTAAAGTCATGCATTTAAAGAGGTCACATGAATTATGGTCAAGTCAGGATTTCATTTAAGATGCCTTTGACTATATAAATTAGAGTAGGATAGAAATAGCTTTCCCACTCAGCTCTAAGCCATGATCATACTTGAAAGTACTCTGCATTTATCTTTAGAATGGTCTTCCCAGCACATAAACTGACTAGGAGTGCTGCCTTCAATTAAAAAATTTCCTATGTTGTTGTTCCTATCTTATTTATTTATTTACTTTTTCTTACAAAAGGAACTGCCATCCTATTGTAAAAAATCAAGTGCTACAAAAGCATAACAAGTGAAAAATGAAATTCCCATGATTCTTTTAATTCTCACCATGCCTGAGTCTTTGATACAGAGTAAAAATACATCTTAGTTTAAAACATTGTCCGTGATAGATTTCATGTACATCCTGAGTAAAATAAGTCAGAGGGAGAGAGAGAGAGATGCAGAATAGTCTCACTCATCTATGGGTTTTAAGAAAAATAAAAGTCATTTTTGCAACAATCCTCAGAGACAATGAGAGGAGGACTGGAACTTCCAGCTCACTTCATGAAGCTCACAACAAAGAGTGGTGAATGCAGTTATAGAAATAACTACACAGAGAACTACCATAATCATGTGAATGACTGAGGGAACTGGAAAGCCTGTCTGGAGTACAGGTGGGGGTGGGGTGGGATGGAGGGAGATTTGGGACATTGGTGGTGGGAATGTTGTACTGGTGAAGGGGGTGTTATTTACATGACTGAAATATAATGACAATCATATATGTAATCAAGATGTTTAAATAAAGGAAAAAAAAACATTGTCCATGACCAGAGCATCATGTCTTGTCTTCTTATCAAAGAACAAAATTTTAGACATGTTTTTGAATGTCACCTAAGATGAGCAAGTAGGAGCTTATGAAGCTATGCCTTGAAACTTAAGAGCAAGTATAATTTAGTGGTAGATGCTACAGAGAGAGACAGAAATGAGGAAAACAACCAAAAGAAATGTCATATGATCAATATTTTTTGTGTATCTGATTTTGTTTAGGAATCCATGTGTTTATCAGGCTTCTGAATCTTCTGTTCTCTTTTTCTCTCTAATAATATTGAGTCTTGTTTTTCCCCTATGTGTTTATTATTCTTTGACTGTATAGAGATACAGATCAGAGTGCCCCAAGAGTCAAAGAAAAAAACAATCAAAGCATATGAAAAGAGAAGGAGGGAGTGATAGCAGATAGGGATCCCAAAGAAAAATCAAATTTCATTTGCTTGAATGAGATGACACTCAGGTAGAAATGCTAAGTTCATCTGTCCCTACATAACTGGTACACAAAATTCTTGAAACACTTCTGATCACTAAACACCATAATCTTATTTAGAGGCAAAGAGAAAATTATGACAACTATTTGAGACACTGTTGATAGAAACCAATTTCCTTAAGTAAAGATTAAATGCTCAAACCAATAAGAAAAATTCACAAGATAACCCAATAGAAAACAGAACCACTCTGTTTTAAACCATAGAGATACACAACAATTGGAATTGTTTTATAGGTAGAGGACTGTTTAAAGAACAGCAAAATAGTGAAAGAATGGAACATTATAGAACTATTTCAATTAAGTATCTACTTTAAAATCATAACTGCTCAGCAGGACTTAGTCATAAGACATTTTATAATTAAATGGAGAAAACATCTTCTAATAGCAAAATACAGTTGAGTCAGAGAGGAGAACCCCAGCTATACAGGCTAACTAAAAGAATAATGGGTAAGCTCCAAGATGGTGGACATTCCCACTCCTAACTACACGTTCCATTCCACTTTCCATCAGTAGAATAACCCTTTCAGGGTTCCTGGTCATTAGTATCTGTGAAATGACTGGTTTCAGCCAATCATGTATGAACTGAAGTGGAAAGGCTACTTCCAGGAGGAAGAATTCTCCCCTCCAGATACTATGGTTCCTCTTGGTTCTCTCTGGTGACTGGCAATATTGCAATTGCTAATTGCTTGGTCCGCTGAACTCTGAAAAGAAGGCAGAGTAGTTTAGATCCATAGACACTCCAGGTCAGATCTGTGCTAGAGCTGAAAAGGAAACTTCTGGACTTCTACACCATGGAGATTTAGGGGGTGCACATTCCTGCTGCAGGAGTATCGAGCTCTTGTGACTGTAGAACTCTGGGTACTGAGTCTAGCTGTATTGCCAAACATCGTTGTGATCTTGAATAAACTGTTCAAATGCACTTGCAAACCTCATCTTCTTTGCCTTTTTAAAATGCAATAAGTAAGTAAATAAATAAATCCCCCTGGGTTATAAGGATTCAAAGAAGAAAGGCAAAGGCCCAAGTGATAAGAAACTACCTTGTACACAAATGACTCTGATTCTCTCCCTAGCCTCACATAACTTCCTTCAAGGATTGCCAGTAATTCCTGAATACAGATTCAGGAGTAAATAACCCCTGAGTGTGGGTGGCCCCAAAACAAAACAAAAGAAGCAATGCCTAGGATAGGCACAAAATTGATTCCCATGTGACATTAGCTGTGAATAGCATCCCCCATAAAGAAGACATACACTCCTTCATATGGCACCAACTCCAACGTCTACCAATATAATGCCATGACTTATACTCTCAGCTTATGCACTAAATCCATCCTATTGTGCTAGGTAATAAAAACACAATGCTAGTTAAATAGAACCGTAGCCTGTCCAAGATTGTCCAAGCACTATACAGCACTTCTGAAGCTAACTGGAGGAAGTGACTTAATCATCTAACTGAACCATAGTCTCCAAAACTTCCTAGAAAGGCTCTATTTCCCAATCCTTTTGCTCTTCTATTTTCTCAATTATGTCATCTTTCTTCAAACTTTTTTTTGTTTATATATTTGTTTTGACCACACACAGTAGTGCTCAGGGATTACTCTTTTACTGTTATTTCTTCACTCAGGGAACACTCCTGGCAGGTTTAGGAGACCATATGGGATGTCAGGGACCAAACCTGGGATCTGTTGTGCAAAAGCCAGGAGCCATATGGCCCCTTCTCAAACCTTTTGACACCTGCTTAGCAGTCTCATTTTTTTCTTGTTTTTATGCCAAAATATAAATAATCTCTAAACAGATCTTACAAATTTCCATTGTGCTTTCCCTCCTAATTTTTTGCCAACAAGTCCTTTGTGTTCTTACCTGCAGCTATCACCTCCACTTCTAGCCTGGATTTCACACTCTTTTATCTCTATGAAGTCATCGCCATAACAACAATCTATTTTCTCTTTTTGGAAGAGAACCTTCCTAGGACTCCATGTACTTTATTGCAAATGCCTGTTCCTCTGTTCCCCTTTACAGAAAAATTCCATGAAAGAACAGGTTTGCTTTTCTATCTTCACTTCCTCTCATCCTATGTCTTTGGGTTGGAAAAGAAAATTTCTCCAAGACTAGAAGTCAATGATAAGCAAAAAGAAATTGGTAAGGAACAACAGGAGCCTGATGTCATATCTGCAAGTCAAATTTTCACCAGGTCTTTAATCTCTTTAAATCCAATTCTAACAAATAACCAGCTGTCTTCTCATCTCCTGCCCACATATTCACGCCCCGCTCCCTCAATTTTGAAAGAATCCTTATGGCAGTGCCTGAGTGAGACTATCAAGGTGGCCAACCTAAACCTTTCAACTGGACAGAACTGGAAGTGGGATTCTTCCTGAAGCAAACAAAATCCCACATAACACATGTGTCCCAACTTCTGTTTCTTTTTCGACAGGAAGAAGAAAACTACTGAGCCCAACACATTTCATATAGGGAAAGGAATCATTTACTTTCAAAATTATGCAAGCACAGGATCTTAACAGAAAGTCAAAATTGTTGAGCTTAATAATTTGTGTGTGTGCAGCCTGTTTTTGAGATGTTTGGATTGTGTGACTTCTTGGCAGACGAACACGAGCATAAAAATGAGTTGCTGGGAGGGATGTGCTTGATTTATTTATTTATTTATTTTAGTGAGGCCAAATTATTTTTATGGAGTTAAATTTAGAGAGATGTGAAGGAAGAGGAAAAGAGGAATGTATGTTCTTGAGAGATCATGAACTTCTCCAGAGGGGGAAAGAGTCTTAAAAGACTAACGAGTATTATTTGTCTGTCTGTATTCAGAAAAAATGTCCACCCTAAAGAAACCTCAGAGTGCCAGATTTTCTTTATGAAAATGAGCACAATCTTCACCCTCCTATTTATTTTTAATCTGAATAATCTCATCCAGGACTGAAGTGCTTGAAAATATCTAACTGCAACATTCAGAAAATCCAAATGTGCACTGGTAAAGGTGGCTTGTACATTGTATGATTGTAACTAAAAAAAAATACGAAATGAATTTGTGAGGTCGTCTATATTATTTTCTTTAACCACCCAAATTTCAATTTTGATGTCTGGGTTCTTCTTTTGAAAGAACAAACTAGTTCCTTACCAATGAGATTTTTTTTGAGTGTGCAATACATTTTATTTGTTTGTTTGTATTGAGGCTACACTGGGGATTAAATGCGGGCCAGCCCCATACAAGGCAAATGTACTCTCCACTGTGCTATTGCTTTGGCCCCTGTGATATATATTATATTATATGATATATTATATATATTTAATTCAGCCATTGCCTTTTATCAAAGAGCTTACTAAATCCAAATTGGGATGGACTAGTTAGGAAGGATTAACAAGAAACAGAGTCTACCAAAAATGGAAGAAAAGCCACAGATTTCCCCCTACTTTAAGGGGCCTGATCTAATTGATTCTTGCTCTTTCAAGTTCAAACTTCTGGGCTCATATCCCAGAGTTTCTGTCTCATCACAGAAAAGACAGTTGTCACCAATAAGTATTCCAAATATCTTTAGATTCCAAGGCTCAACCTCTGCCCTGGGGAAATATGCCAAGAAATTTACTGAGAAACTTAGATACTAGAGTTTCTTAGAGAAACTTAAGACTCCATCCTGTTACTGACCTTTCTTACTATAAAGAAAATAAATTGTATTCATTCATTCATTCATTCATTCCTCTACCTATTCAATGCTCTCATCAAACTTAACAATTTTTAAAATTTTTTATTAGGCTCTGTGTTTATAGTAATTCAGAATTGAGTTTAAGGCATACAAGGTTCCACCACTATTCTAACTCCAGAAGCCAACTTCCCTTCACCAGAGTCCCCAGGTTCCCTCTCATTCCCCAACCTGCCTTTTTGACAGGCACATTTTGAAATTTGGTTGTTTTAGTTTGTTTCTTGTGTTCTTTGTATGACTGTCTCTGTGGTACGTGCAAGTACCTCACCTCTATAACATTTATCTCACCTTTATACCATATACCTTACCTCTGTACCATATACCTCACCTCTATACCATATATTCACCTCTGTAACATATAACTCATGTCTATATCATGCAATTGCCTGAGGCCTCTGACCTCTATCCTTTGCTTCCCCCTTCATTTCTTTCCTTCCCTGTCTTTCTTCTTTAGGGTCAATGGTGACCTAAATATCCTCCACTTTTAATACATTATATTCTTTTCCTGCTATTTTATGTATCATAAATAAGTGGGATTATCCTGTGCTTGTCCTTCTTCTGGCATACTTTTCTTTTCACACACACACACACACACACACACAAAATAAAGATAAAATAAAATTATGGGGTTGTCACACAATCCACACATTTTGTATTAATATCTTTATTTAAACACCTTGATTACAAATATGATTGTAGTTGGGCTTCAGTCATATAAAGAATACCCCCCTTCACCAATGCAACATTTCCATCACCAATGTCCCAGATCTCCCTCCTCCTGAACGCCAATTCTATCCAAGTTGCAGTGAATTTCATGATTTTATTATTCCTAGTACTTTTTTTTGTTTGTTTTTCAGCCACACCTGGTGACACTCAGGGGTTACTCCTGGCTATGCCCTCAGAAATCACTCCTGGCTCAGAGGACCATATGGGAAGTCAGCGGTCCATTGTAGCTAGCGTGTGCAAGGCAGATGCTTTACGGCTTATGCCACTGCTCCAGCCCCTATTCCTAGTACTTTTTGTGGGTAGAAGGTCTTAAGTAGTCTTGTAGTTGTCTTTCCTAGCCATTACGTGTGCTATCTACCATTTTTCTAATACAACTCATTTTTACCTATATTAAGCATTTATTTAGTTTTAAAATTGCATTGGTGAGCCACAGTTTTTTTTTAAATTTGCTTGTTTTATTTTGGAAGGAAATGGCCTAGGTAACAAATTCATGGGAACCTATTTGCTTTCTTGAGATGTGACATTTAGAACCTGAATTCATTGACTTTGCAAGAGATGCACTTGGATCATTTATTTAAAGTCATTAATTACTATAGATATGAACTCTTTTTTTTTTTTTTTTTGGTTTTTGGTTCACACCCGGCAGTGCTCAGGGGTTACTCCTGGCTCCATGCTCAGAAATTGCTCCTGGCAGGCACGGGGGACCATATGGGGCACCGGGATTCGAACCGATGACCTTTTGCATGAAAGGCAAATGCCTTACCTCCATGCTATCTCCCGGGCCCCAGATATGAACTCTTAAAATGAAAGTCATTAATTAAAAGTAAGCTTTTACATTATAAAACAAGTTACACATTATATAACAAATAAAAAGCTTTTACATTAAATATTTTGTTTCTCATAAGAATTTACTAATATCTCAAGCACTAGACTAGATTGATTCAAGTTTCTAGACATTTCTTGAAAGATCAGTGATAATTGCTATCTTACTATAAATCTGGATCATTAGTTTCATGCTTCCTAAGATGTTTGAAAATAATTTAGGTGTTGGAGGTAGCTCACATGTAGAGAATATGCTTAGCATATGCAAGGCCATGGGTTGGGTCACCTATCCGTATGACCCAGGAGCACTTTGGGAATAGCTTTGAACTTCCAGGATTGGTGAGATGGTGGGTCCATACACTTATTTTCAAATGATTTCTCTCTCTCTCTCTCTCTCTCTCTCTCTCTCTCTCTCTGTCTTTCCTTCTCTTTAACTCTGTTGTTTTTTGCTTTGTCCTGGGGTTGCACATGCTTGGTAGTGGCACAGAGGCTGAGGTGTGGAGTAGTACTGTAGTACTGGAGATGAAACTCTTGGCCTTATGCAATGCAAAGTGGGAACTTTAATCTGGAGCCATATCTCAGCCACATATTCACTTTTTAAAAGTATATATCCAATAACCCACTTGTCATTCTACACAACATTTTAAAACAATCACTCTGGGACATCAGACACTGGCAGAAGACAATACGTCGAATAACAGTTCATTTCAACTCCTGATAATGAAAGTTAAGTGATTTTTAAAGAAGTAAGATCCCAGAGTAGCCCTGAACATGACTTCTTCAATAAACTATAACTCGGTTTCCAAGGAACCAAAGAGTTAGGCAGTTATGCACTAAACACATATGGTTTATTACTGCTTAATTTTTTAATTTTTAAATTACTTCTTAATTTTTTTCTTAAGGAGGTATGACTATAAGATAAAATTCCAGCCTACTGAAAAAAAATTTTTTAATAGAGGGAAAAGTGAACAGATGAAATCAGAACACAGTCTGTCACAATAACATTTTTTAAAAATCCTTTCTTTATATATATACATATATATAAAGAATATATAAATTCTTTTTTATTTGTTTGTTTTGGGGCCATACCCGGTGATGCTTAGGGTTACTCTTGGCTATATGCTCAGAAATCACTTCTGGCTTGGGGGATACTGGATCTAACCGAGGTCCATCCTGGATCAGCTGTGTGAAAGGAAAACGCAGTGCTATCATTCTGGCACCCGAGAGTATATAAATTCTTATATATAAATTCTGAATATAATACTGATATTGGTCACTTAAAAGTACTTTTACTGGCTTTCAAACTATTTTATTATTTACTGACTATTTAGAGGTTTTTTTTTTTTTAAGTCATGTTTTATAACCAAAAGATTAAAGGGTGTAGGGCTGGAGCTATAGTTCAGCAGGTAGGACATTTGCCTTGTATGCAGCTGACTCAGGTTCAATCCCTGGCATTCCATATGATTTCTTCCACTCCCCACCCCAAGCACTTCCAGGGGTAACTCCTAAGCATTGCTGAATATAGAAGCCCCTCCAAGAGCATTGAGGAGTGTACTGAAATTCATTAAGAGAAGCTCTTAATGATGATCTACTATCATCTACTGCTATGTCATGACTCTAGAACTCTAGTTAAAGAGTTCGAAGTAATCAGACAAATGCCTTATGGTTTTAGTTATGTGTAGACTATGGAGAAACAAAGCAAATGAATAACAAAACTCTTAGATTCTGATAATACAATGAGGAAAGTGCTGGAGTTTGGTGAACTGAGGAAAGACAGTTCATGGTACAATGTGTGTGGAAATTGGGCTTTTGATAGGAGTGCATAGGCATATATGCAGATGCTGATATATCCAGAGCACACCTGGAGCTTATGCAAGTGCTAAGCTATTGCTACCTTAATTAAAAAAGAAAATTATCTCGGCTCTAGAGACCCATAGTATCTATGGCTACAAGATTCTCTTTCTGGGTTATTTAATGGGGAAGAGCAATAAGTTTTGATTAGAAGCAAAATAATAAGTCATAAGTTCATCCAGAGACTTGCAATTAAAAACCATGTTTTCAACTTAATACATTTCATAGAATGCTATAACTTATCTCATATGCTGTTCACATTGGTTTTTAATTATGTTAACATAAATATTTATTTGTTTTCATCTTATGAGGCATGCTTAACACATGTATTTAATACTGTGTGTTAAATAGAAATTATGACTCCTAACAAGATACTGAATGCATTACGAGTTTTTTTTTTTGTGCCTTTACGGCAGCTATTCCAGGAACAATATCTGCTACATGATTATGCTATTAAGTCAGTGGTGGAAATTCAATGACAATTTGTGAATTAATCAACTTTGTATTATTTTTGTGTGTGAAAATAATTATTTTTGGTTTCTTTGTAATATTTAGGGATAATTTCTCTTTTCTTTTGATTTAATGTTGCTTTTTCATTACAATAGCTTTTTTTTTTTTTGAGTGGGGAAGTTGGGTCACATCTGGTTATTCCTGGCAATGCCCAGGAGACAAAATATCATTCTGGGAATCTGAGGTTGGTTACAAGCAAACTAAGTGCCTTAATCCTTGTACCATTTCTCCTCCTGATCTCAAAGTGTTTTAACAGCTATTCACAGGATCCCTGCCCCTTCCCTCCCAAAATAGGTCATTAATTTTTTTTATCAATTTTTAAGTTATGTCTCTAGTGATGACTTTAAGATACTGGAGCGATAGCACAGCGGTAGGGCATTTGCCTTGCATGTACCCAATCCTGTCGGAACTCAGGTTTCACCCCCAGCATCCCATATAATCCCCTGACCATGCCAGGAGCTATTTCTGGGCTCAGAGCTAGATGTATTCCCTGAACACTGCCAGGTGTGACCCCAATGCAAACAAACGCACATAAAAATACCCATAAAACCCACATAAGTGAAATTTATGTCTTTACCCAATTTCTTAACTATGAATACTGTGCTTTTTACAATTTGCAACAGACTTTAGAAATCACCTTATAGCCATTTAGGGAATCCCTTTTCTTTCTCATTACAGCTATATAATATTCTAATTGTTAGTGGCTTAGTTTGTCCAAGAAATCCTTTCCAAAAAAATCCTTTCTATTTGGATGTTTAAATTATTTCTAGTTTTCCACCATGTTAAATAAAGTCACAAAAAATATAGTTGTTAAGATATCTTAAAAGATGTCCTTTTACTCGGGACTACTGGGTAAAAGAATAAATGTATATAAAGATGTGCACCTAATAATTGCATTAATCATATGCATATACTTGTGCTGCAACTTTTTATTTGCTTTTTTTTGGGGGGGGCACACCCAGTGACGCTCAAGGGTTACTCCTGGCTATGCGCTCAGAAGTCGCTCCTGGCAGACACGGGGGACCATATGGGAACCGGGGGATCGAACCGTGGTCCGTCCTAGGCAAGGCAGCAGGCACCTTACCTCCTGCGCCACCTCCCGGCTCCCATCAATTTTTTATTTGTAATGACATTCTATTTGCTGTCCTTATTTATGTGTATTTTAATATTTTCATTCAAATGTATGAAGATTTTGCATTTTGTGCTTATATTTAACCTAATAAATGAATGTTTTATGTCTTATCATAATTATTTGTCCCCCTCAACTAGCTTGTCAGGGAAAATTATTTCAAAACCATTTTTATCTTCTATTTATTCTTTTCTTGAATCACTCCTTAATGGACTTACATGGAAACTTTCTACTGCAATTATGGTAACATGATTACACTAGTGTCAACTTTTATGATTTTGATATTCAGTTACTGCACTTCCACCACTACCACAGTACCCACAGTACCCAAAACCTTCCACTACTGTCTCATGACCTCAAGACCATTGAATCCTTTTTCCCTCTTGTTACTGCTTAGTAATCTCTCTCTTGTTATCAAAAGTCAAGAGCCTGTTGTCATTCTAAGTTGACTATTCTCTTGTTTTTTTTTTCTATATATCACAGATAACTGATATCACCTGATATTTTTCTTTTTCCTTTGACTTATTTTACTTAACATGACATACTCCAATTTCATACAAACTGCAGCCAATTGCAATATATAATAATAATAATCCTCTATACACATATATCAGAAATGATTATTTTTTGTTTGCTTGTTTTTGATTTAGTTTGGTTTGGAGTCACACCTGGCAGTGCTCATGGATTATTCCTAACTCTGCACTTGGAAATCACTCCTGGCAGAGCTCAGGGTTTGATAGCAATCGAACATGGGTCAATGACGTGCAAAGCAATTGTCCTACCTGCTGTACTACCATTCTGACCACACAATTTTTTTTTGTTTTGTTTTGGGGCCACATTTAGCTATGCTCAAGGATCACTCCTGACCCTGCACTCAGAAATTACTCTGGAAGTGTTTGATGGGGGGGCATATGGAATGAACCTGATTCAGTTGCATACAAAACATGTGCCCTACATGCTGTACTATCACTCAAGTCCATCAGAATATTTTTATAATAAAATTCTTTTTTTGCCTTTGGAAGGCATACTCACAGTGTGCTGGGGTCTTTTCTCATTTTTTGGGGGAGCCATATATGGAACCAGGAGGAGATTGGGTTGGAAGCATGGGAGACAAGTTCTTAACTTTTCAACTATTTCTCCAACTCTAGTAAAAAACATTTTTTAACATTTTATTTTATTATAATTTGTTTTTTGGGCCAGTGGCGCTTGGGAGTTACTTCTGGCTCTGTGCTCAAAAATTGTTCCTGGCAGGCTCAGGGAACCATGTGGGATATTGGGAATTGAACCCCAGTCTATACCAGGTTGGCTTTGTGCAAAGTAAATGCCCTACCATTGTGTTATTGCTCCAGCCCCTTTGATAACATTTTTAAATGAAGAAAATCAATTATATTTTATATCTGGCAAACACACATGAATAAATAGTATGTAAATATGTATGTAAACTTGTAAAATGCCTAAATTCTTTTGACCAGGGTTGAGTCAATAGCTAAAAACGTACAACATACATTGCCTGACTTGTGCAAGTCCCAAAGTTTGTACCTCAGGATCTCATGACCACTAGATATAGTCCTACTGGCCCCAAAGTCTTGCTGGGGTGACCCCAGAAATCCTAAGAATTCCTCAAGGTAACAAAAATATTCTGTGCCTTTCTCAGAAAATCTGATTAATTACACACTTCCAATTTTTATTTGTACATGTAGAATTTTTTATTTGTACATGTTACAGATTTCAGACTAAACCAGAAGAGATAGAAATAATATTTATCTTCATTTATATGTAAATTCATTATATATAAATGAACCATGGCCAGTAATTCAGAAATCAGAATTCAACTGGGTCATTTTCTTCTATCCCACCATTCTCTCTCTCCTTGCATAAATATATGATGAACAAGAGGAAGATTTAACCTTGGGCCTGATAAACTCCATCCTTGCCACTATCTCTTAGAAGCCCAGGACCATTGCTGAGGGGGTGAGCCCTCCCAAACCACATATGTGCCTTGACCCTCTTTTCTAGACTATCAGATTGTGTGTGTGTGTTGTAATTTAATTTAATTTTTTTTTTTTTTTGGTTTTTGGATCACACCCGGTGGTGCTCAGGGATTACTCCTGGCTGTCTGCTCAGAAATAGCTCCTGACAGGCATGGGGGACCATATGGGACACCAGGATTCGAACCAACCACCTTTGGTCCTGGATCAGCTGCTTGCAAGGCAAACGCCACTGTGCTACTCTCCGGGCCTCAATTTAATTTAATTTTATAGTTTGTTTTATTTTTTATTCAGTTTTGGGTTTGTTTTTCTTTTCCTTTTTGTTTTTCACTACACCTAGAGATGTTCAGAGGCTATTCCCAGCTCTTTGCTTAAAAGTGATTGCTGAGCAGTGTTTGGGGGACCATATATGGTGCTGGGGATTGAACTCTACTGGTCTGTGGCATTTGAGGTAAATAAATGCCTTATTCCCTGTACTATCTCCTCAGAATAGTTCTTTCACCTTAAAATTAAAAGCAAGCTACTGAAGGGGGGCTGGCTGATAGCACAGCAGGGAGGTCAAGGTCCCTTGCAAGGGACCAACCTGGGTTTGCTCCCCAGGCATCCCTTATAGTTCCCAAGCCTGCCAGGAGTGATTTTTGAGCGCATAGTCAAGGAATATCCCCTGAGCACCATCAGGTATAGTCCCAAAACAAAAACAAATAAACAAACAAAAGCAAGCTACTGAAAAATATACTTAAGAATATCAAACTGATTTGGAATCATAATCTGCAATTTAGAAAAGCTGGATTTTATTAAATTTCTTGTACTTTGTCTTTGCTATTGTCTTAACTTTTACATACCAAGAATCCTTATATTTTAAAACACGTGAGAATAAATCACCAATGAAAATTTTAACTCTTAAAGTACAGCTCCCTCTGAAAATCATTGCAGGATATACTTGCAATAACTGATTTTACATCTTTAATTCAATTCAGAATTATTTTGATATTTCCTGAGCAAAGTGGAATCAACACTTGGTCAAGCCGATCTCAGCAAATCGCCCAGTTATCTGTGGACATATGATTTTCCACAGTGTAGAACGTTAGGCGTCCTTCTATACCTTGCAGATCTTGCATTAGAAATTCTCCACCAAAAAAAAAAATCTAGCTTTTCTTCTTAAAATACGTATCATACAAATAAAGCAGAAATATTTTATTGTAATTGCTAGCCTCACACTTTAATGGTTAAAATGCTTCAAAATTATTAACGCAGTCACAAAAGCCAAGACAGATGTATTTGTTAAAGATGAAGAAATTCATGAAAATCATGCCAAGGCGGATATGAGAATCACTTAAGATTATTTACAATACAATTACCTAGGAAGTCTGAGCCGAAAAGGAAACAAAAAGGACATAAATGGACCAAAAAATAAATGACAAAAGAACGCCTTCCCCCAGCCCTTAAAGGCAAGCCAGTAAGGCCTGGAATCAAGAGCATTTAAAATGTGATAGAACTGTGTGTGATTTTCCTCCAGGACGGAGAGCCCGCAAAGTTATCCAGTGAAAAATGAATATGAGACATTTATTGCTGCTGGGGGAATCCTTGGGCTGCCTGTAATAGGTTTGGACTGAGGCTTTGCTTGAAGGTTATGTGAAGACTTTGTCATTCAAAGTCGGTTCCATTGACAAGCATTATCCTCCAAAGGGCTAGCCCAGCTCCACTGGATAAACAATGGGACAAGAGCTATTAGAAAGAGTGTGGCATCTTCCTACCTCCTCCTCATTACTCATTCCGATTTATGGAGTATGATCTTGACTCCCTCTGGCCAGGGTCACTGCTCATTCTATAAAGAGGTGCATCATCAATAAATATCACTGATCACGTGGGGGAAAAGGTACATCAGCCGGCAAATTCCCCACCAAAGGAAACCATTAAATTGTCAGACGCATTTTAGATCTCAAAGATTCATTCCTTCGCTGATCAACTACCATTTTAACAGGCCCCACACTAAGTATGTTTTCAGTTCTTTCTAAAAGCAAATTGGGCCTCAAAGACCAGAAATATATTTTTGCAAAGGGTATTAAGCAAGAAATATTCTTTAAAAAGGTTCCCCCTTTCCAATGCTCTTCAATATGATTCCGAAATGTCCAGACATTGGACAAAATAAAAAATTTTGCCAGGGGATTGATTTGACATGATTTGCAATTCACATATATGAGTTTGTATTTGTACCTTCTGAAATCATCAGAAACCTATCCATTATTTTACCTTCTATTGTCTCAATTTTTGATTCTACACTCACCCTGTAAGAAGATTCTAGGTCTATTCATCTTTACTTTTTCAGTAAATGGTTCCCTGAACTCGATAGTCACTGTTGTTGGTAGGATTTTTATCATACAATTCACGCAACACGACTCTGACCAGGACATGTAGCTCTTCATACATGCAGAGAAATCTCTCCAGGTTACTTTCTATCTTGACTCTAGTTCAAATTGATTCATTTTGTTTTGTTTTTGGTTTTGGACCACACCCAGCAGTGCTCAGGGATTACTCCTGGCTCTGTATTCAGGAATCACTCTTAGTGCACTCTATGGGATGCCAAGAATTGAACCCAGGTTGATTATATGTAAAGCAAGCACCCCTGTAAACACCATGGTAACAAGGCCCTTTATACATTGAATTCTTCAACCCCCACAGTTACAAGGTTGTTCATAATAGACTTTCAGTTATACAATGTACAAGTACCCTTCACCAGTGCACATTTCTCACCACTAATGTTCCCAGTTTTCCTCCCTAATGGGAGGAAATGTCTGGGGCAGACATTTTTTCTTTGCTCTTTCTCCCTTTCTTTCTCTGTCTCTCTGTTTTTCTTTCTTTCTATGCTCCCATCCTTTAGACACTGTGGTTTGCAATATTATCTCTGTAGGTATATCATATCTATCACTTTCCCTCTTTTCAAATCCAGTTCTTGTTCAGAGTGATCATTTCTTTTTTTTTTCTTTTTCTTTTTTTAGTTTTTTCAGGCCACACCCACTTGATGCTCAGGGGTTACTCCTGGCTAAGCGCTCAGAAATTGTCCCTGGCTTGGGGGGACCATATGGGACGCTGGGGGATCAAACCACGGTCCTTCCTTGGCTAGTGCTTGCAAGGCAGACACCTTATCTCTAGTGCCACCTCTCTGGCCCCCAGAGTGATCATTTCTAACTCTCACTGTCATAGGGGACCCCTCCCTACCCTAACTTCACTCCTTGGCTCTTTGTGGTAAGTTTTCTTCCGTTGTCTCAGGCCAGGGGATTTAATTGCTTTCTGATTTCAAGTTTCCTGGCTCCTCTCCTCCCTCACTCGTTCAGACACTGTTGTCCTCAGTATCTCTGCAACACTTGATGGTCATTGCCATCTTTGCAGTAAGTACTCTTTCTACGTACAACAGATAACCATGTAAACCTCAGACTCATGTCTGAACCTTGAAATCACCTTATTGCTGACAAATCTCAACCACCCTATCTGGAAACACAATTCATCCCCAAACTTGTATCTCTAATCTTTTCTTTTTCTTCCTGGAATATTCTTTTCATAGCCTCCATTCTCTTGTTCTTCCACATCACACACTTTTTCTTAATTCCTTTGTGTATTGTCTGTTTTGCAAGGCTAAATGATAACCTCAACAAGAGCAACAGTCTTAATTGATTTATTTGCTAATTTTTCCAAAGCATCAAAACAATGCCCCCCCACAGTCAGCCATAAAAATATTTGATGAAGGAATTGAATGAAACTGTGATAACCATGATGCCCAAATATGAAATGTCAATGAAAAGAAAAAAAATCACAGGTTATTTCCATTCACAGATCTGGATGTTAAAGATTCCAATAAATAGAAATATTAAACATTCCAAAGCAATTAATGTAAGATGAGAGTAAACAAAGGTGTTCCCCTAACTTCCTCCTTCTCTAAACCTCTTCCTTTGATATATAAAAGCCCACCTGGATTACCTGACTTTCCCCCTTTAGGTATTGAAAATTGGTTTTAATAAAGAAAGGAGCTGGTGGGGGGGTGGGTGGGTAAAAGGCCATAGACACCATTTTCATCCTTTCCTGACTGGCTTGGTCTTATTTCTCCACAAATATCTTGTGCCATCAGATCTGACCACCTAAGGGGTTAGAAACACTGTGTGAGGGGCGTTTTTTTCTACTTGCAGGTTTTTATTTTATAAATTGCAATCCAAATTTTTCAATATAAAAATTGTGTTGAGTTTAGTGCAAGATGAGAAGTTGTTTGGACACTAATTAGTTTATTTTTGTACTAACTAGTTTATTTTTGTTCATGTAATTGACTCTGATAATCTCACTGGACAAGAAAACAGCTCTTTATAAAAATTTTAAGTTCCTGGGGCCAGAGCTATGGCACAAGCGGTAGGCCATTTGCCTTATACAGGAGTTGGATCATGGTTCTATCCCCCCACCCCCGCAAAGCATCTCATATGGTCCCCCAAGCCAGGAGCAATTTCTGAGTGCATAGCCAGGAGTAACCCCTGAGCATCATTGGGTGTGCCCCTCCCCAAATTCAAAGTTCCTCTATATCAGCAAACTAGAATTAGAAAAAACATTATAGTTCTTTTAAAGAAAATGTTACTATCATTCATACTTAACAAAAAATAGAAAGCATTTCCTTAAAACAGAAGAATAAATGGGCTGGAGAGATAGCATGAAGGTAGGGCATTTGCCTTGCATGCAGAAGGATGGTCGAATCCTGGCATCACTTATGGTCCCCTGAGCCTTCCAGGAGTGATTTCTGAACATAGAGCAAGGAGTAACCCCTGAATACTACCAGGTGTGATCCCCCCCTCAAAAAAAGGAAGAATAAATATAAGGAAGATTATCGTCCTTAGTTATATGTAACATTTCATAAAAGGTATTATTGCATGATCTAAACCAGGAAGAATAAGCTAAAATTTTGATGACTGAAAAATTTCATTATTAGTAGGTGAGACTATTTTTATATCAAAGCTTAGAATTAATAAGATTTAGGTGAAATTATATCAAAGTTTAATTCTTTTCTTCTAGCAACAAATAATTAGAAAAATGAAAATATAAAGGAAGACGTGATTTTCAACAGTTACAATAGCATCAACAAAGAGTGGTGAGTACAGTTAGGGAAATAACTACATTAACCACTATCATGACAATCTTAATGAGTGAGAGATGTAGAATGCCTATCTCGAATACAGGCAGGGGTGGAAAAAGAGTGGGGGAGGGCATTGGTGGTGGGAATTTTGTTCTGAAAGACTGAAACCCAATTACAGTCATGCTTGTAATCATGGTGCTTACATAAAGATTTTATATATATATGTGTATATATATATAATTAAATAAATAAATAAAATAAAATGAGTACAAATCTGACAAAGACGTGCTTTTGTATTTTGGTGAAATTGAAATAGCTATGAGATATAATATTCTCACAGTTAGAAGCATTTCATACTGTAAATATGGCAGCAGTCTCCAAACCAATGTAATATTTAATATATTTTATTTTATAGTAATTAAAATTGTTATGTTTAGGGGCCAGAATGATGGTGCAGCAGTAGAGCATTTGCCTTGTATGCAGCTGACCTAAGACAGACCTGGTTCGATTCCAGGCATGCCATATGGTGCCCAAAACCAGTAGTGTTTTCTGAGCACATAGCTAGGAGTAACCCCTGAGCATCATCAAGTATGGCTCAAATCCCCCTCCCCAACCTCCCCCAAATTATCTTTCATTATGGAATTTGACAAGTTGGTTTAGGATAGTATTTAGAAAAACAAGAACATACTTCCTGAAGAAATATTTTTCTATAATATTTATATTTCAATATATCACATGTTTATTATATATTATTATATACTACATATTAATTATATTACTATATAATACATATACAAAACCCAATATATTATATTTAAATATATTTAATACATTATATTATAATGTTTCTATTTCCTGAAGAAATATAGCTCATATGAAGGGTAGATAATTCAATAGATTATATTAATATAAATTTTTATGCTCATGGTAAAATGAAGACAGATTTTTTTCTATAGCACACTACAAAATAAATTTTTGATGGTTCAAAGATTTATGTGCTAAACACAAACAATAACTTTCAAAAGACAACAACATCTAAGAATATTTTAATAACCCAAAAGTAGTGTATGATATTTAGATATAATATCAAAGTAAAGTATAACCAAGAAAAATATCAATACACTTTACTATGATAAAAGTATAATTTTATCACCAGCAAAAAACATGATACAAAAATGCAAGTAAAATATTTAGTAAGTATATTTGCATATAACTAACAAATGATCAGGTTCTAGGACACATTTAGAGCATAACAATAACTTGGCAAAGACAACCAACACTAAAGAAACATTGAACTAAACTGAACACTGGCCTTTCTTAAGAGAGGAAGCATCATAGTATTATACTTATGAAAAAAAATACTGATTTAAGTATATAGAAGATGATACACTTATATGCGATATTTAGAATAACTGCCTTATCCTTTCATCTCCTCAGCTCCCATTTCTGGTATCATGCTCAAGGTTTGTGTCCACTGGGGATTATCTGACCCCTTTCTTTGGTTTCTTATATTCTTTGTCTCTTTATACCACTACACTATCTCTCTGGTTATTTAGAAAAAATGCAATGGCTTAAAGGGAATTACTGAGAACCCAGAGTGCTTGGTCCCAGGAGAAAGAAAGAAATAAGGTGGAGGGGGGAGGAAAAAGACAGATGTGAAATAAGAGGGGAAGGGGGTCAAGGGATTCAGGTACATTGGTGGTGTGAAGAAAGAACAAAACCAAATATCCAAATATCCATGGAATACTAAATACCACTGGAATGGTATGACACTCAAACTTTAACCACCAAATTTTCAAAGGAGCCTGTGAGGATGGCAAGCTGGAGGGGTGTGGGGTGGGGGATTTGGAATGGACTCTGGGAACATCGGTGGAGGGAGATTGACACTGGTGGTGAGATTGCTGCTGGAACATTGTAAGTCTAAAACTCCGCTGTGAATAACTTTGTAAATCACAATGCTTTTTTTTTTTTTTTTTTTTTTTTTGTGGTTTTTGGGCCACACCTGGTGGTGCTCAGGGGTTACTCCTGGCTGTCTGCTCAGAAATAGCTCCTGGCAGGCACGGGGGACCATATGGAACACCGGGATTCGAACCAACCACTTTT
>PVKC010015174.1:0-21620 GCA_004027635.1 Crocidura indochinensis | reverse complement strand
TTTTTTTTGGTTTTTGGGTCACACCCGGCAGTGCTCAGGGGTTACTCCTGGCTCCATGCTCAGAAATTGCTCCTGGCAGGCATGGGGGACCATATGGGGCACCGGGATTCGAACCGATGACCTTTAGCATGAAAGGCAAACGCCTTACCTCCATGCTATCTCCCGGGCCCCTAAAAATGACTTTTTAAAGAAAAAAAAAAAAGGAAAAGAAAGAAAAAACAAGAAAAAGAAAAAAAATGACTTTTTAAAAAAACTTAGCCACTGTTAGATTATAAAGGTATTCATGATTGGGTTTCAGGTCACAGTGTTTTAGCGCAAAGTCACTTCCTCCACCAGTTTGCTCCCAGTCTTTTGCCTTCCACCCACAGTCTGCTTCTGCAAGTTATAATTGTTTACATCCTCAGCCACACTTGTTACCTTTTGATTATTGCCATGTTATTGGGCATGAAACAGTATGATTATTTTGGTTTACAATACCCTGCAGGTTAATGATAGAGACTTTCTTGTCATAATAGTATTATTCATAATAAAGTGGAAGCAGCTCAAGTGATTATCAACTAATGAGTGGCGGTTCTTTGGTTGTTGATTTTGGAGCGACCATACCTAGTAGTGGTTAGGATTTACTCCTGACTTTGGGCACAGTGATAGCTTTTGGTGGTACTAAGGGGACCACATAGGCTGCCAAGGACCAAACCAGGATCTACCACGTGCAAGGCAAGCACATTGCATGCTATGCTATATAGTATTGATGGCTAACCTTTTTGAGCCCGAGTGCCCAAACTGCCGCACAAAGAATTTTCCTCAAAGTGCCAAGCATGTCAATTAAACCTTAATAATAAAATTTTAGTATCTAAAAGCTCTTTATAAATGTATTAATTGCGGACCTTCCGTGTGCCAGTTGCAAGCCTTTGCATGCCACAGTTTCACCATCACTACTATATACCATTCAGGCTCCTGATGAGTAGACCCCCCCTTTTTTTTTTAAATGTGGTTTGTTTCTGTAATGAAGTATTAGTTTTGAAAAGAAGTACATTATATATTATCAGGACTGAACCGAAAAAAATGGCAAATAGCAGTATAATTTATGGTCCCATTTATACAGAAGAGTTAGAATAGACATTCATAGAGACAAAATAGAAGATTCCTTGAGGTTGGGAGATGAGCACTGTGATGGCAGATGGGGATATATTTTTTTAATTTTTTTTTTTTTTTGGTTTTTGAGTCACACCCGGCGGTGCTCAGGGGTTACTCCTTGCTGTCTGCTCAGAAAGAGCTCCTGGCAGACATGGGGGACCATATGGGGCACCGGGATTCGAACCAACCACCTTTGGTCCTGGATCTGCTTGCAAGGCAAACGCTGCTGTCCTATCTCTCCGGGCCCCCAATTTTGTTTGTTTGTTTGTTTGTTTGGTTGGTTTTTGTTTTTCGGGCCACACCTGTTTGCTCAGGGATTACTCCTGGCTAAGCGCTCAGAAATTGCCTCTGGCTTGGGGGGACCATATGGGACGCCAGGGTATCGAATCATGGTCCTTCCTTGGCTAGGGCTTGGAAGGCAGACACTTTAACTCTAGCGCCACCTTGCCAGCCCCAGATAAAAATGTTCTAAGACTCTTGAAAGTGGGTAAAGCTCTGAATCTATTAAGAGACATTGAACCGTATACATGAGTTATTTGGTGTGTTACTTTTTTAAAGTTAAGGTGCAAGTGTGACCTGTATGTGTCAACTTAAATATTTTGTACATTTTGGCCATTTCCTTTTTAAAAGCAGAAATGTTGTTCATCTTTATCACTTTTACCCTTATTCCTTTAAACATTTTTTAGGTTTGCCCTTGTTGGTGTTGGATCTGAAGCATCCTCAAAAAAGTTAATGGATCTGTTGCCTAAAAGAGAACTACATGGTCAGAATCCTGTTGTCACGCCATGCAATAAACAATTCCTGAGTCAATTTGAAATGCAGTCCAGGAAAAGTAAGCAATCCCTCAGAGGCTCTAATTAAAGATGGGAATTTTGACAATGGTAGCGAGCATCTGTTGGGTACCATAAAGAGAAGTTATCCTAACATTAATTCTTTTGACAATTGATTTTAGAGGGTTTTTGCTCTGCATTTGATTTGATTCCTGGTTAATACTTTGACTTCATATATTGGAATCCTATTACTAGGTTTTTCTAATTGTCTTGGACCCAATAATTTATAGTTATATGTGAGTTCTCTAGTTTTTCCTTTTTCTGTCATTCCCATCCTAGGAAAGGAAGAAACAAATTCTAATCATTAGATTGAAAGTTTTGTGGCTGTGTTGTTATTTAGTGAAGGAGAAGCCAGTGGTAACCAGAAAATAATAATTGACTTTCTGCTTGGCACCAAGACTTTTTACAACTTGGTAAAGTAAATATAGAAGACTTGCCATTGCAGACTTAAGAATATTGTTGGTCTGATAAAATGGATGCGGTAGAAATTCAAGTGGTTTATCTTTGACTGTTATATAAGACTTAAGAATGTTAAGATTTCAGTGATTATGCATCCCAAAAAGCAGGTGCATATTGAAGTTTGAACTCGGCTGTTACAGAGTATTTACATTTTAGAAAGAACTTACATTCACTCATTTGAAACAGGTTTAACAGTGAATATTTTAAGATCTCAATAGATGTTATTTCCTAATCAATACTTGTATATAGTTTGGACACTTAAAAGAAGTTAATATAAAGTGTGAATGAAATAGAGTTGTTGCTATTAACAGGGGTTACATTTCAGAGAACTATTTTAATAAATGCTATTTATGAGTATTTGGATATTTGCAGCTACACAATCAGGACAAATGTCTGGGGAAGGTAAAGCTGGTCCTCCAGGAGGCAGTTCACGTGCAGCATTTCCACAAGGTGGTAGAGGACGGGGCCGTTTTCCAGGGGCTGTTCCCGGTGGGGACAGATTTCCTGGGCCAGCAGGACCAGGAGGGCCACCCCCACCTTTTCCAGGTAAAATTTTCCTTAAATTATCATGTGTAAAATGTGTCTATCTAATACCTCTTTTCCTTTTCTCTCTTTTCAAGTAATGCATTATTAATGTGACTTACTCTCCTTGTTATGCTATTTTTGGAATCCAGGAAATTTGATCAAGCATCTTGTTAAAGGAACTCGGCCTTTGTTCCTGGAAACTAGGATTCCATGGCATATGGGGCACAGCATAGAGGAAATACCCATTTTTGGCCTAAAAGGTCTTTATTTTACTCCAAACTTGCTTGACTTATATATAGAATATTTACATCCGTCTTATTTTCTTACCTCTTAAAAATCCTTTCAAGACCATTTTTCCTTGTTTCACTTTCTAGCGTGGCATCAGAGTAGACTATAAGGTGGGTGATTTCACTGTAAGAAGTGTTGTATGCGCTGAAAGATGGAGACGATCTCTAAGTGTTGTGATCTTTAAAGTTTTGTTTAAGTAGTTTTCTTAAGCATGAGCGGAACTAGTTAAATTCGTAAGGATGTATTTTCACCTTTGCAGTTGTTAGTGTAGCATTATATGGGTCTCATTTAAAGAAAGACTTTGACTGAGTTATGCTTTAAAAGTATAGTCTTGGTATGAAGGTTAAACTGTTTTGTTGAAATCTTCTTTTCCTCTCTTGTTTATTCCGTAGCCGGACAGACTCCACCACGTCCACCGTTGGGTCCTCCAGGCCCCCCGGGTCCACCTGGCCCTCCGCCTCCTGGCCAGGTTCTGCCGCCTCCATTAGCTGGGCCTCCTAATCGAGGAGATCGCCCTCCACCACCAGTTCTTTTTCCTGGACAACCTTTTGGGCAGCCGCCGTTGGGTCCGCTTCCTCCTGGTCCTCCACCTCCAGTCCCAGGCTATGGACCCCCTCCTGGTCCACCACCTCCACAGCAGGGACCACCTCCACCTCCTGGCCCCTTTCCACCTCGCCCACCTGGCCCTCTCGGGCCACCCCTTACACTTGCTCCTCCTCCGCATCTTCCTGGACCACCTCCAGGTGCTCCACCACCAGCTCCACATGTGAATCCAGCTTTCTTTCCTCCTCCAACTAACAGCGGCATGCCTACATCAGATAGTCGGGGCCCGCCACCTACTGATCCATATGGTCGGCCTCCACCATATGATAGGGGTGACTATGGGCCTCCTGGAAGGTAAGTTAATATTTATCTATGGAAATAGATGTGGTGTCTTTGAAATAGTACTTTGAGCACCATCGCTGAGTTTTTTCCATTTTCTTAATTGTATTTCCCCCTTGATTTTGAATTGTTGTATTCTATTAGAAGAGAGTAGGCTATTGTATGGTTAAGAATAAATTCAGTATTGCAATTTATATATGATATATTTGGATGGAACAAATTAAATTACTGAATACTAAGGAGTCTTCATTTTTTCTTTTTTTTTTTTTTAAAGTATTTTTGGGTTGGGCCGGGCGGTGGCGCTGGAGATTAGGTGCCTGCGATAACCTAGGACGGACCACGGTTCGATCCCCCGGTTCCCCATATGGTCCCCCGTGCCTGCCAGGAGCGACTTTTGAGTGAATAGCCAGGAGTAACTCCTGAGCGTCACCGGGTGTGGCCCAAAAAACCCCCCCAAAAAAAAAGTATTTTTGGGTCATACTTTTGGCTCTATATGAGGGCAATGTTATGGTTAAGACAAGTCTTTAACTGCTATACTTAATGTCTCTCTGATCCCATATTTGTATTTTTCAAGGAAAGGATAATACAATTTAGGGAGGGGGAATTGATTTTTTTTGTTTGTTTGTTTGTTTTTGGGCCACACCGGTGATGCTCAGGGGTTACACCTGCTTGGGGGACTAGATGGGACACGCCATGGGATTGAACTGCGGTCCGTCCTAGGCTAGCGTGCACAAGGCAGATAGATACCTTACTGCTTGTACTACTACTCTGACTCTGAAAAAAAATTGACTTTCATGTTACATTTGAACTGTTAAAAATCTGAGTCTCATATAAATTGATGTTCCACAAACACAAGGAGTTCTTTCATTATTTTAGGAATTAGGTCCCATTTTTAGTACCTTGTTGATTAGGAATTATTATTAGCTTAAGGCTTGATGGAAATTAAAATAATTGATAGTAATCATTGAAGAAAAAAATGAAAACCATTGTTGGTCACTAAGCCATTTCTTTTTTTGTTTGTTTTTGCTTTTTTGTTTGTTTGTTTGTTTGTTTGGTTGGTTTTTGGGTCACACCCGCCATCGCTCGGGTTCCTGGCAGGATCAGGGTACCACATGGGATGCTGGGGTTCGAACTACTGACCTTCTGCCTACAAGGCAAACTCTTTACCTCCATGCTATCTCTCTGGTTCCCTCTCTAAGCCTTTTCTAAAATCAATTTAAACCACCTATATTCAAACTATAAATTAAGGAATTATACTTAGAATATTGAAGATGTGGGTCCGGAGAGATAGCATGGAGGTAAGGCGTTTGCCTTTCATGCAGAAGGCCAATGGCTCAAATCCCGGCATCCCATATGGTCCCCCGAGCCTGCCAGGAGCGGATTCTGAGCGTGGAGCCAGGAGTAACCCCTGAGCACTGCCGAGTGTGACCCCAAAACAAAACAAAACAGAATATTGAAGATGTGGTTAATGCTATCTTTTGTTTCCTTTTCATTCATTTGATTTTGAATTTATTATCTCTATTGAGCTACTTAATATTTTATCTGATAATGCCTTGCATGAATGAATTTGAACATTTGCCTAATTTCAGTCCTAAGGTCTACAGCAGTAAATTTGATATGAACAGTTTATTGACCTTTGTCTAAAGTGACATTTTTATCATGACCTACAAGGCAAATGCTTAGGGGACTATATGGGTTGCCAGGGATTAAACCCACGTCAGCTGCATGGAAGGAAGGTGTCCTGCCATCTTTCTGGCTTGTAATGTGACAGAATTTTTTTAATGTGACCGAATTTCTAATATTTCGGCTTTTTTTGTATTTGGCCACACTTCGGGTTTATTTCCAGGTCTATTTCAGGTATTGCTCCTGGTGAGTGCTCAGAGTAGTACACAGTTCAGGAAATCAAACTCAGGCCTCTTGTTTGGGCATGCACTCCTATTTATTGAGCTTTCTTTCTCTAGTCTAGATCATCCTAATAGGATTTCTACTTTATTATTATTCTTGGTTTTGGGGATCGAACACAGCTCCATTCTGGGTCAACCATGTGCAAGGCAAATGATCTAATGATGTGCTATTGCTTCGTGCCCCCCCCCCTTGTTTTTTGAGTTTTTGGACCATACTCAACAGGGGTCAGGGTCTAACCACTTGTGCTGTCTCTAGCCCAGAACATTTAGTTAAAAGCATGTCTGTATTGGGGCCTGGGAGATAGCATGGAGGTAAGGCGTTTGCCTTTCATGCAAAAGGTCATCGGTTCGAATCCCGGTGCCCCATATGGTCCCCCGTGCCTGCCAGGAGCAATTTCTGAGCATGGAGCCAGGAGTAACCCCTGAGCACTGCCGGGTGTGACCCAAAAAAAACAAAATAAAAATAAAAATAAAAAGCATGTCTGTATTTTAAGCAATTTGGAATTTAGTCAGAATAGATTTGGGAATATTGTATAAGTACAAAGTGTTATAAATCTAAGCTTAAGTGTTGTCAAATATCTGCCCTTGATTTTATTAGCTTCTTTATTTGTTTTGGTTTTGGGCCACACCCTGTGGTGCTCAGGAGTTCCTTCTGGCTCTGCTCAGAAATCACTCATGGCAGGCTTATGGGTCCATATGGGATGCTGTAATTGAACCCAGGTCCATCCCGGGTTGGCCATGTGCAAGACAAATGCTCTTTCACTGTGCTATCACTCCAGCCCCAGCTGTGTTTGTGTGTGTGAGAGAGAAGAGGGGTGGGGGGAAATTCATCAATATTTGTGTTTTCTGTGGCTGAAAAATGAAATACTGTAGATAAGCAAATATGTATCTGGCAGCCAGAAAGGTGGAGTGGTTTGTTTTGGTTTGCTACTTTCAACTCATAGAGATGGCCATATAAGACAATCTGACTTGTATTTGTTTTCTATGTTTATTTTTATTTATTTATTTGTTTGTTTATTTATTTTTTGGGTTACACCAGGCAGTACTCATGTGTTCCTCCTGGCTCTATGCTCAGAAATCGCCCCTGGCAGGCTCTGGGGACCATATGGGTTGCTGGGATTCGAACCACTGTTCTGCATGCAAGCCAAAACGCCTTACCTCCATGCTATCTCTCTGGCTGTTTCTATGTTTAAATAAGAACACTGTAAATTGGCATGATAGTTACTAGCTTTTAAAGCATTTGTAAAAATCACCTTTTTTTTTTTTTTTTTTTGGTTTTTGGGCCACACCCGGTGATGCTCAGGGGTTACTCCTGACTATTCGCTCAGAAGTCGCTCTTGCCAGGCCCGGGGGACCATATGGGGAACCGGGGGATCGAACCGCGGTCTGCCCTAGGTTAGCGCTGGCAAGGCAGGCACCTTACCTTCAGCGCCACTGCCCAGCCCCCGTAAAAATCACCTTTAATGTGAATTGCCTTACACTGCTCTGAATAACTTCAGAAATACTGTTGTATGAACTAATGCTTTAAATTATGTTTTAAGGGAAATGGATACTGCAAGAACGCCACTGAGTGAAGCTGAGTTTGAAGAAATCATGAATCGAAATAGAGCAATCTCAAGCAGTGCTATTTCAAGAGCTGTGTCGGATGCTAGTGCTGGTTTGTCTATTTCTTTCTGTATTGGTATCTTATTTTTATTAGTTATTTACACGTTGCAATCAAGGAAATTGAACAGCATAGTGTAGTAGGAAGAAGTCCAATTTGAAAGTTTTACACCTCTTTTTTTGTTTGTTTGTTTTGGGCCACATTCGGTAATGCTCAGTGGTTACTTCTGACTGCGCCCAGAAATCATTTCTGGCTTGGGGGACCATATCGGACACCAGGGGGCTTGAACCGCCGTTTGTCCTAGGCTAGCTTACAGAAGGCAGATGCCTTACTACTTGCCCCAGGTTTTACATTATTTTTTTATCTTAGCCCTAACGTTTAATGGCTATGCGTCTCACATTTCCCTGTGTTTGGGAAAAGCATACCTGTTTATGTGTGTGTGCTCCACATGTAATCTCAGCTTCTTCTGTTGCCATCTGAGCAAAAACACCCATGAGGCAACCTTTGGGGCCAGAGCAAATAAATGAGTGTGTTGAGTTGCCTTGCATGCAGCTAACCTGGGTTTGATCCCTGGCATTCCACTTGGTTCATTCACCAAACCCAGCCAGGAGTGACCCGTGAGCACAGCCAGGTGTGACCCAAAAAATGAAAGGGGGAAAAAGATGAACTTTGCTTATAGCAGTGGGGCCAGGCAATAATCATACTATCACGCTATAAGCTATAGGAGGTGTTATAGATTGGGAGGCTAAGAGCTCCCCTGAAGAATCCCAGGGAGTGAGAGATTTTGTCTTCTGCTCTCCCTACCTGGGACAAAATTTAGTCTGGGTTCTGAACTAGCACTCTACATGGCTCAGCAGACTCTAGGGAGTAATATCACTGTCTCACTCCAGGTAGGTGGTGGGAGCGTGTGTGTGTTTCTTTGGCCGGCATCATGCCAGGAAGCAAACCAGGTTCAGTTCTCTTCCAGAACTTCAAACAGAATAGAACCTGGAGATCAGTAGAGCTAGTGCATTTGCAGGCCCTACCTTTTCAGGAGAAGGGTCTTCACAAATTTGCGTGTCATCCTTGCGCAGGGGCCATGCTAATCTTCTCTGTATCATTCCAATTTTTTAGTATATGTGCTGCCGAAGCGAGCACAGGAGAAGGGTCTTAAGTGAGTGAAGATCATTTGTTTTTATAGTGAGAAATGATATTTTACAGAGATATACAACAAACAACTTGTTTGCCTTTTCCAAATGGTGAAACAAAAATTAAAATGTCTTTTGTCTTAGTTGTATGTGTTACTGTATTTTAAGTTGCAACAATAGTGCTACTACTGCATGTAGTCATTTTAAAGTGTGTTACCTTTGGGGCTATAGTGATAAAGCGCAGAGGGTGTTAGGGCAATTTACCTTGCATGGGGCTGACTCAAGTTTGATTCCCAGTATCCCATTTGGCCCCAAAGCCTGCCAATAGTAGTTTCTGAGTGTAGAACCATGAGTAACCCCCCTGAGTAATACTGCTGGGTGTGGCTCCCAAATTAAAACAAAAAAAGTGCATTACTTTTTTTGGTTTTTTTTTTTTTTTGTGGTTTTTGGGTCACACCCGGCAGTGCTCAGGGGTTACTCCTGGCTCCATGCTCAGAAATTGCTCCTGGCAGGCACAGGGGACCATATGGGGCACCGGGATTCGAACCGATGACCTTTTGCATGAAAGGCAAACAAACGCCTTACCTTCATGCTATCTCCCGGGCCCCAGTGCATTACTTTTGTAAAGTGCTTACAATAACTCAATTCTAAGTGTTTTTGTTATAATTTGAAAATAAAATTTATTTTACTTCAATTTTTCCCCCCACAGGTGATTATGGGAGTGCTATTGAGACATTGGTAACTGCAATTTCTTTAATTAAACAATCCAAAGTATCTGCTGATGACCGTTGCAAAGTTCTTATTAGCTCTTTGCAAGATTGCCTTCATGGAATTGAATCCAAATCATATGGTTCTGGATCAAGGTAAAACTTTCCAGTTTTCATATCCCCTTTTTTAAAAGAGTGAATTTACAGATAAGGAATAGATTGTGCCTTAGTACTTGAAAATTGTATGTGACTTATTTCTTTTCACTCAGTAGCTATAATGAATCATTTTTTAAACTTTAAAATTTAAATCAGTGCTTAAAAAGACTTCTAATTCTCAGAATTTATTAACATGGTGTATAGTTCCTCTTATCTTTCAGCACCAAGTACCACTTTTCTTCAAGCCCTTGCTCTTTGTCAACCTCATTGGTCTCCCTCCCTCCCTTTTTTTTTTTTTTTTGATACATGGACTATAAACTTTCACTGCTTTTGTACTTGATAATTCCTCCAGGGAACCTTTTCTTGACAATGTCACATAAACTATTTATTGCAGAAGGATGCTCATTCACTACTTTGAATAAGAAAGTTAATACTATATTTCTCAGAGAGGGCTAGGAATTGTAATTTTTTATTCTGGTGGTACTAGGGATTGAACCCAGTGTCCCATACATGAAAGGTAGTGGGCGCTGTATTCCTGAACTATAATCCTGGCTAGTTTCTCAATTTTTTTTTGTTTGTTTGTTTTTTTGTTTTTGGGTCACACCCGGCAGCACTCAGGGGTTACTCCTGGTTCTATGCTCAGAAATCGCTCCTGGCAGGCTCAGGGACCCTATGGGATGCTGGGATTTGAACCACCGTCCTTCTGCATGCAAGGCAAACGCCTTACCTCCATGCTATCTCTCCAGCCCCTATTAACAGTGAAAATAGTAACCCAGTTTTTTCTTATTTTCATAATTACCAGGTTTTTACTTCGCTATCTGTTGTCGCTTCTACTAGAGTTTCTTAATAGAGAATATTTTGTTATAAATGTAAAATTGATATGTCTTTAGTTCTAGGGATTCGTTTTGGTCTCGTATATTGAGTAGTTTTGTGCATCTTGGCTATCAAATATATGTTCTTTGTAATTTCCTCTCCTTTAGGTTTCTAGTTTTCATTCAGTTAACTAACAATCTCTGCCTTAGGTTACGTTGTCTTAATAGATAAGATGTATCCTTTTTTTAAGGGAATTTATAGTTCATGCTGAGTTACGTTGGTATATCATTATCAATTCAGGATAGAAAGCTTATTTACTTGGTTTTTGGACCATGTCCTGCACTCAGATTATTCCTGGCAGATTTGGGAGATGGGATGCCATCATATGAATGCCAGGGATCAAATCCAGGTTGGCTGCGCACAAGGCAAAAACACTCTACTACCACTTTGGCTCTATAAAGTATTTTGTTTGGGGACCACATCGAGTGGTGCTCAGAACTTAGTCCTGGCAGTTCTTAGAGGAACATATGGGGGGTTTGGGGATTAAACCTGGGCCAGCATGTACGAGGTAAGTGCCCTCCCTGATGTACTATTGCCCTGGGCTAAGGATAGAAAGTTTAAACTAGGTTTACTGTCACTTTTTTGCCTTCATAGATAACTTTTGGACTGCTTGCTTGCTTATTGTTTTTGAGCCACACCCGGAGGCACTCATTGGTTGCTCCCTGACTGAGTTCAGAGTACTTGTAGCAGGCTCAGGTGACCCTGAGCATGGGATGCATGGGGATTGAACCTGGTCGGCCACATGCCTTCATAGACATTGATTTTTCTCCCCTCCCCAACCCTCACAGATATTTTTAATCGCCAAGTAATTTAATGATTCCTTAAGCATTAATCCAGTAATTTCTTTTAGAAGACGTGAACGATCAAAATATTTTTAATCGCCAAGTAATTTAATGTTTCCTTAAGCATTAATCCAGTAATTTCTTTTAGAAGACGTGAACGATCAAGAGAAAGGGACCATAGTAGATCACGAGAAAAGAGTCGGCGTCACAAATCCCGAAGTCGAGATCGTCATGATGACTATTATAGGGAGAGAAGCAGAGAACGTGAAAGACACCGTGATCGAGATAGGGACCGAGATCGTGAGCGTGACCGAGAGCGGGAGTATCGTCATCGTTAGAAGGTGGGTAGTCCCTTGTTCCTGTTGTATTAGTGCATTTATTATTAACAGTAATTACAATGGACACTATTGTTTACACAGTATATACATTTTAAGTTGGACCATTTAATGTTCCAGAGAGGCAAATGACAGGTAAGTAATGGCAGGTAAAATTTTGACCTACTGTTTTACGTTATACTTTTAGGTTTCCGATTGTTGTTAGTGGTTGGTTTTAAGAAAGCAAGAAAATAAATCAAGAGGACTCATGGTCTACTTCTAAAATCTAAAAATTGGAATTTTTTAATTATAAACTTGCAGGAGGCTTTAACTGTTTAAAGCAGGGAATTCACATGTATACTGTCTTTGAACTTAAAGTACATTCTAAGATTTTCTTGAACTGATGATTTCATTTATTTGTCAAAACATTTAAAGAACAATTCACTAAGTTTATAATATAGGAGGATGGTTTCTCAACCATTAAAGGCATCTTCTCCTTAAATTTTTTTCTTGAAAGAAAGCGTAGTCTTTAATTTGCGAAGAAAATATGAAAAAAGTGCTTAGTAAATTGGGTCCAGGGCATTCCATATCTAATTTAAAAATGTACCAAATCGTATATCTGAAGTTAAAAAGTAATTTTCTTTGATGTTTCATTCATAAACCATAATCATTGTCTTTTTTTCTGTATTTGAAAGCTATTTCTTGTGTGCATTCTCATAAAGCAGTGGGAGGGTTGTCTGTTTATACCTCATTTTCATGTGTAATTTTATTTTTATATTTGTAAACAGCATTTATTCATGTGAAAGGGGAAGTGGGCACTATAAGCCTTGTTCATGTTAACAAAGGTTATTCTGTATGCAAGTTTTTTCCTCGTGTGTTGATGGAATATTCAGATTAAATTAGGCTAAAACAAATGACTTGTAGCCTATTCACACAAGGATTTTCCGTCATGTTGGAAATTGTTTGCATTTGCATTGTTGTTTACAAAATTATCAGATATATATGATTCTGCATAGGATAGCAATTCCTTTATATAGGTATTTTAACAAATATGGTTGTTGGAATAATAGTATTAGGGAATACACACAAGTATTATTATGGTACATGCACAAATACATACACTAAGTGCTTTTTGGGGTGAAAGGTCAGTTTTAATATTTTTCTTGACATCTTAAATATGCACCTTAAATATTTGTCAAAATAAATGTTTTCCATGTACTATAGAATAATCTCATACCTTAATCTGAGCAGAACATCTTTCACTTTTAACACTAAGCTTATTTATGTTGGCCCTAGTTTTGAATGTGAATAAGAAAAGAAAGCTTTATGTTATAAATTTGAACCCTAAAATTTTAAGTTGCAACTCTTTCCTCCAAGTGGTCAGGGGAATTCTGATTCATCAGTTGTTTACTGTGAATTGTGACCAGCTTTCTACTTGAAACGTTTAACTACAGCAGCCACTTTAGAAGGTGCAGCTCCTTCAGCTTGTTTCTATTTATGCGTTGTCAGTTGTCAGCAAATTTATAGTCATCAAGGAAAGCAGAGTAATAGGGGCCCGGGAAATAGCACGGAGGTAAGACGTTTGCCTTTCATGCAAAAGGTCATCGGTTTGAAATCGGCGCCCCATACGGTCCCCTGTGCCTGCCGGGAGCAATTTCTGAGCATGGAGCCAGGAATAACTCCTGAGCACTGCCGGGTGTGACCCAAAAACCAAAAAAAAAAAGAAAGAAAGCAGAGTAATAAAACTTGCATAGATTTTTGATCATTTTCAGTATTAGAGTGCCTGTAAAGGGGACTTTTAACCAATTTTTATTTGAGTTACTGATTTTCCTTAAACTAGCATAGACAATCAGCTAGACTTCATAAAAATCACATTATATTCAATACTGGGTAATGGGCATGCCCTACTATATATATAATGACGAGTTTTAATATTCAAACATTAATTATGAATTTCCAACTTGCAAGCAATTGTTGACTTTTTTTTACTGAATCACTGATGTACCACTCCAAAATTTCCATGTTTTGTTTGTACATAAATCAGAATTGATTTGTAATACTGTATTATGCCTTCACTGAAGCAAAATTTTACATAAGCATTTTCCAGAGGAAAAATTGTTATCCTGGAATGTTCTTTGCTAGACCAGTCCGATAGTATTGTGGAGAGAGGCATGAATTACTGAATGGGGACTAGAATGAAATCATTTAAGTAAAAACTTCTTTCAGCAAGCAAAAAACAATCTGCATATTACCATACCACTCTCGGGTCTGTTGACCACTGAGAAGTTTTAAAAGATGAGTCCTTTTGAGCTTTCATGTATCATAAATGAATGAAATGGAATGAGTGTTTGAAAGCTAAAATGAACTTCAGCAATAAGTGTATACAAATAAGCCAGTAACGGGGTAATTTTTATTATAAAATGATGAATTGCTAAAAGAGCACATTCTTAATTTAACTGGAAAATTAATTATGTTGGCAAGCTGTTATTGTCTGTCCCATCTTAATTTTTTTGTGTTTGAACTGTTGGTGATGTTAATTGCATTCTTTCATTTTTAAAATGTATAAGTTTTTCTAAAAGTATTCCATACCTAAGTTGAAATAGAGATTTAATGGGAATATTACTATTGTAAATTTCAGTATGTAAATGCATTGTGCCTTCATATTCTGTAATTTCTACCTCTATTCTCAGACCACTCTGAGCAAAACATAGTTTAGTGTTCTAAGATTGTATACACTATAAAAACTTTTGGTTTTATATTTATTTTCAGTTGTTTGAAACAGCCAGATTTAAATTTAAAAAGTACACATTTCTTCCTTTGTGTACGAAAGAAAAATGAAACCAAATTATTTTTAAGATACCATTTTCATGTTTTTTTTCTTTGGTAGATCAGTCTGTATATTATCAGATTGTGATTTATTTTAAACATGAATGAATTTGGTATAGCTACACCATATGATCACTTTTCTCCAAAAAGTGGTGTCATACTAGATTTTGTTGGTTGTGCAAGATGTATTTGCTTTGCATTCTTAATCATTTTACAGCTTTACATTGATCTGGTAAAAATAGAAATACTATAATTGGGGCCCGGGAGATAGCATGGAGGTAAGGCATTTGCCTTTCATGCAAAAGGTCATCGGTTCGAATCCCGGTGCCCCATATGGTCCCCCGTGCCTGCCAGGAGCAGTTTCTGAGCATGGAGCCAGGAATAACCCCTGAGCACTGCCGGGTGTGACCCAAAAACCACACACACACACACACACACACACACACACACACACACACACACACACACGAAATTAAAGAAAAGAAATACTATAATTGTTTTAATATAATTTTGTTTAGTTAGTGGCTTATATAAAAATTAAAATTTCTCAATAATTTGATAATTATAATGGTGTTAATGAAAAATATTACATTTCAACTCTTAGGTCATTTGAGATTTTCTAACCCTGTTTTTTATTGTGTTTGCCCATGTATCCTGTTCTTCACATGAATATGCTATTTCTTGCTGCTTTTCTCTAAAATTATATTGGTTTTAGTACTATTTGCTCATTGCTACCCTAATTTAAGTAGCAAGGTAGTAAGAAATGATACCATGTGGGTATGTGGTGTTTTTGCTCACTGTGGTTTAAGAATATGGTTTTGTTTACAAATGATCAATGTTCCCTGTTGAAAACACTTCAGTGCAAATGGAAGTTTTTTTGCTCTCACTCTCATCTTAGTGTGAAACTTACTGCCATTGTTTTGGTTTGTAAATTAGATTTGTTTTGGGCAATGTTTTGGGTGAATAGTGAGTATGATTGACAATAGCCTGATTTTTAAAGGAGTTGGGGAAAAGGCACTATGTATGCTATGCTATCCATACTTAGTGATAATCAGCCTTCTGTGATAGCATGGTTTGAATCTTAACAGTCACTTTTGAATTATACAATCAGCTTATTTTAAAATGTTCATTTTGTGAAATTTTGGGAATAAAGCTGAGTTTACTTTGTAGTGATTAATCTTTGTTATTTGGTGAACTGCCTAGATTGTGTGTTTTATATAAAGGATAAAATGCATTAGTTTAAATGAGGTAAGTACTGTCTTAATAGGTAAAAGAATGAAAATACAAAATGTTACAGTAGTAAGGGAATCTTATGTAAATATTAAAAATATTATGTAGGGGCCCGGGAGATAGCATGGAGGTAAGGCGTTTGCCTTTCATGCAAAAGGTCATCCGTTGGAATCCCGGTGCCCCATTTGGTCCCCGTGCCTGCCAGGAGCAATTTCTGAGCATGGAGTCAGGAGTAACCCCTGAGCACTGCCGGGTGTAACCCAAAAAAACAAAAACAAAAAAATTATGTAATATATTCTGGTTAGCACAAAAGAATTATTTATTTTTAAAAGTTGTCTTGTATTTAGGGACTTCTATAAATTTTGCCTGCATCTCCAATTCTCTTATTAAGGAAATATTTTCACAGGAGAAAGATGAATTTTATTTCACTGAGCTAATAAAAATACTTCTTTAAATTACATTAGAATCACTTAGTTTCATATCTGAATATGAAAGGCATCTTCAAGGCACCATATGACAGTATAGATTCATCATGAGAATAGTATAATTATCAAATTGGCTTAGCTAAGTTTTCATGGAAACACTCATAACTTAATGTAAAATCCAAGTGCTTTGTATTGGAATTTTACTCAGTGCTCAATTTTTTAAATCTGTAGCTTGCACTTGTTTTTAACAGCTTTTTAAAATTTATTACTGATAGTTTTAAGCAACTAATTGTGTGGCTTTGACCAAATGGTGTTTGGAAAATATTACCATTGAATGTATTTGTTACTTTAAAAATCTTTTTTGATATCTTTGTTTCTATAGATGCCTACTTAGAAATCTGAGATTATAGTATGGAATTGGATTATTGAAATGGGTTGTACTATCTTCAGATTTTCTTTTGAGATTGTAAAATTTGTATGTCCAAATGGATAAATGTAAAGCATTTAGGGGTAGAAATACTGTCAGACTATATCTAGTTTTATTTCTGTATGACAAAAATTAGATTTAGTAGTATAGCTATATCAAGTATAATCAAGAAATAGATGAGTACATTTTGTCCCTGGATAAAGGTGTGTGTTGTAATTTTTATGAATAAAGTTTTGCTTATGGGCTACTCTTGGTGGGCTTAGAGAACCATATGAGGTGTCTTGGATTGAGCCCAGATTGGCTGCATGCAAGGAAGCACCCTACTGCTTGTACTATCTATCCTTCCAGCTCTTCAGTAACAAAATTATCTACTTTTAAAATCAGTAAAACTCCATTGAAGTGATAAATGAGAGTTGTAGTGTGTGCCTTATGTTGAAGTGTTGAACACTTCACTGTGACTTGTTTTTTTTCTTTTAAGGACTCAAATCATTACTTCTCCTTAACCAACACAGTTAAAGTCTTGGGACCAAAGCAAATAGCACAGCAGTAGGGCATTTGCCTTGCACGCGCCCAACCCAGGTTTGACCCCATCTGGTCCTGTGGAGCCTGCCTGGAGTAACCCCATAGCACCTCTGGGTAATAACCCAAAAAGAAAAAAAAATACAGCCAAAAAAAAAATCATAGTCTTGAGCAATATAATTTGATTTTTAATATATATTTTAAAACAAGGATGTATTCCTTATATCCCATTCTTTTAATATAATTTTTAAATGCTTTGCAAGCCTTTTAATAAAAAAGCAATGTCCTTATAAGGATATTTTTGTGATCTAATTTTATCAAAAGAAGTAATGAGTGACCGGAGAGGTGGCACTAGAGGTAAGACCTCTGCCTTGCAAGCGCTAGCCTAGGACAAACCTATCCCCTGATGTCTCATATGGGTGACCCAAGCCAGGGCAATTTTTGAGTGCATAGCTAGGAGTAACCCCTGAGCGTCAAATGGGTATGGCCCCCAAAAAACCCAAAAGCAAAAAAAAAACTGCAATGATTTAAGGCAAATAAGGTAAATAAAAACTAATACTGGGGGCCAGAGTAATAGCACAGTGGTAGGGCCTTTGCCTTACACATGGCTGACCCAGGATTGCTGTGGTTCGATTCCAGGTGTCCCATATGGTCCCTGAGCCAGTAGCGATTTCTGAGAGCATAGCCAGGAGTAACCCAGAATGTCACCGAGTATGACCCCCAAAACCAAACAAACAGAAAAGCAAAAAAAAAAAAAAAAAATCCCAAAACCTAATACTGGAATTGACCTAAATATCTCTGGAAAACATTAGGCAAATAGAAACAAAAAAAGGTACAAACTTAAGTCATTTGATTTTGTTTTTTACTTTTACACTTAGAAAATTTAGATATTACATATGTAATATGGTCACTCAATACAGACTTAGTTGTGTAGGGAAAAATGATAAATTTATTGTTGGACAGAATACTGCTTTTAGTTATAAGGCAAAAGAATATTCTTATATTACTTTTCTGGCAAAATATCACCAATATTGTGGCTTTTTTGCATTTTATATCATCTGTCTGAATTTCCCTCTTGGAATTTTTTTAAATATATGGTGTCTCATGATCACATACATCCAAATTTAATTGAATTAATGTCTTTGTAAACAACCTGAAGTTTGCATATTGTGTATTCATAGATTTTACTTTATAAAATTTTTTTAAATATGGGCCAGAGAGAGAACACAGCGGTAGGGCATTGACCTTGTACACAACCTATTAAGGAAAGTGTGACCCAAACACCCCACCCCCCAATTTTTTTTTTTGGGTCACACTCAGTGACGCTCAGGGGTTACTCCTGGCTATGTGCTCAGAAGTTGCTCCTGGCTTGGGGGACCATATGGGAAACCGGGGGATCGAACCACGGTCCGTCCTAGGCTAGCGGAGGCAAGGTAGGCACCTTACCACCGCCTGCCAACCCCCCTCAACTTTTTTTTTAAATCTGAGTTTTTAATAAAATTTGTAGTTCCACATTTAGCTGTTTTTGGTTTTTATTGGTTTTATATTACATGAGATATTTCAATATAGGTGCGATAGGCATATAAGTGACTTTTAATTTGTATTTCGTCTAATGATTTGTATGTGGATGTCATATTTGAATGTGCATACTGAGCTATATCTTTATTTTACCTAAATTTTGTAACATGGAACACCATTGATATATAACATTTGCAGAAGTTCCTGTATGCTGTCAAATAAATGCAACTAATGTAAATAATACTGCATTTTCAGTTCACATTTGTAAATGAGTTATGTAGACTTGATGTGTGGGTGGATGAAAAATATTTAAATCATTTGAGCATTTTGCCATTTGCTTTTGTAGTATGCATACGTTAGAAAAGATTTAAATGTTTCCATCATAGAAACAGTAGCTGCTCTATTTTTGTTTCTCATCATTGAATTTGTTGGTGATATCTTAAGAGTAATTCGTTGTCTCTTTAATTGTCACAAAAATTGGGAGCATTTCTCCACAAAGGCAGCTACAGTTTCAACTGATGTCTTATTTTGTGTTAGAACACATACCAGTGAAGTAGATGCACGACGTGTGTGGATAGTTAAGCCACCTTTTTTTTTTCTGTGTATTCTGGGGAATAGCAAAATCTACATCACAAATTTTAACACATTACAGCTGAAGGAAGAGGAAGCACCTTCCAAGGCAAACGTCTTCATGGGGGAGAAGTGACGCCTGTCCAGCAGTTTGCTTCTTGCGCTTGAATTGAACCTGTAAGGATTCACGGATAACATGAACAGGAATAGATCTGAATAAAGCAAATCTGCATACCTGGTAACCAGTAGCTCTACTTTTATTTTTTATGTTGCTTACCTGTTTTATTTGAAGAAAACCTGTGTGATTTAAAAAGTTATAGCTTTTGCAACTTTATTACTGGTTCTATACCTTTGCCATTCTAATGTGCAAGCAATTGGAGAAAACGTCAAGTAATGCTTGTTTTTATAGTAGTTTGTTCTTGTTAAAAAATGTTCCTATGATAATGTCTGTAAACAGCACCACTTTGATTACAATAGATGTAGTGTTGTAATAAACTGTTTAATGGGGCTGATGTGTAAAGCTGTTCAAGTTATTTGATGTTTACACCTCAGGGAAAGTCTTGTGTTCAGCAATATCGAAAGATAATGTTACTATGACATTTATACTGTCCTTTAAAGAAAGGCGTTGCAATGCTGTTTTTTTTTTTTCGAATATGCATCAATCTAATCTTGCGTTCAGTGAATTAAACATACTAATGAAGTGTCTCTTGCCCTTGATTTTGATAATAGAGTAGGTGATTACCTGGATATTAAATATTTCTATATTCTGCCTTTTTAGCTGTTTCTACCTAGTTAGCTTGTGACTGCTGAATGGTATGCAAACTTGTAAAAATTGAAATTTCAGAGACATAAGAATTCAGTCGGTGCGTTAGAAGTCAAATGTTTCTGGTTTTTAACATTTTAGAAAAAAATTCTGCATTTATTTAGTAGTGTCACAACTCGATTACTACATAGATGTACTCAGACACTCCATTGTAAACTGCAAGCATTACTTTGGCAATTCTTATTTGATGCAGCAGTTATTTGCTGTTTTATATTCATAGTGCTCATGGTTTATTTGTGAAGCCAGGAGCTCTAAGGATAAGGAGATACAGTCATGTGCAGCAGACAGATAAGAGTAAAGAGAGCCTTTTTTGTTTCCAAGTTACCATAGATTCTGAAGGGTATGTTTAAAATCATTTGTATTCTCCTTTTCGACTGAGAGAGTATAGGTGTGTCCTATCTATATGCAGTGCAAGGAACTCTAGATTAATGCAATCTCGATTCATGCTGGTGTTGCTTAATCAGAAACATTTCACACCCGCCTTGCCTATAATTGGCTATCAATGTCTTCATTATAAAATGAGCATAGGCAATGTCAGCATGATCAGACAGTTTTTTTTTTTTTTTGTAAGGTCCCTTTGAATTACTACTTAAGAAATTTAATTTAATTTCTTAAGCAAGCTTTTATTGAAAAGGGAGGGAAACTCCCAAGCAGGTTCAGGGAGGCCAGAGGGCCTGCGGCTGCGATGCTGCTCTGGCCTTGCTACCAGGATTCAAATCTGGGCCAGGTACATGCTAGGCATGCTCCTTGACCACTACACTATACTGTCTCCTGGCCTCTGTTTGGGAAACCACATAATGCACTATAGTATTTAAAAAGCAGGAAAAATAAAAAGCCAAATTTTAAGATCATGTGCAGTTAGTTGTAGGAACCCTCCAGAGATTTGCACTGCAGTTCTTTACTGTTACTTTTCCTCCGGTATCGTCCTACTTACAAAATTAGTCATTTCAGATTGTTATTCTTTCTAGTTTTCTGTTTGCAATTTGAGTATTTGTGCATGGGATCTTTTTTTGGTGTGTATCAAAACTTTGCACTCAAAACATTTTTTTTTGTTTCATGTTGATGAGAAATGCAGTTGCCTTTTTCAACCATTGGAGAATTGTAATTGAGTATTTTGTTTTGTGTATAGATGATAGTTTTTGTTATTATTTGGCTTTAAGAAAAGTAATTACAATGTGAAGAACTATGAGCATAGATTCCAAGGGAAATTAGTTAATAGTTAACTTTAAAAGGTAAGTAAATGTCCACGAGAGTAGAAATTTCTCTGAACAGTTTAGAAAAGGATTAAAAAAAAAATCTTGACTGTTTGAACGTAAAGGTGAAAATTTTGTACTAAGTACTTTATTGTTTATGTTTTTACTTTTTATCAATGCAACCCATAATTGATCGCTTGATATCTCCTCCCTACTTGGCTGATCTTATGTGACTTGTTGCAGACAGTGTGTACCTACGAAAATTATTTGCTGCTGGTTCATTTTTTTAAGTGTTCTCAGAGGAAGTAACTTTGTTTTGACCAAGTCTTTCTCTTTCTGGTAACACATGATGAATGTATAAGCAGTAGAAGTGAAAATTGAAAACCTGTTTACTCTTTATGCCCCATCTGTTGTTTATGGACTGATGTTATTTGAAAACTTTTTATGTGAAAAACAAAAAACAATCCAAAGAGAAATCTTGACAGACACCAAAAAGCAAACAAAA
>PVKC010015173.1:0-21635 GCA_004027635.1 Crocidura indochinensis | reverse complement strand
ATGACATCCTAGAGATCTGCCTGACCCCAAATCCTAGCCAAAACCCTGCTTGGATAGTAATACCTTTTAGTCTGGCATTCTTTTCTTGAATTGCTGCACAGGTTTAAACAGATGAAGACTATTGCAGTTTTTCTCTAAAAGAGACCTATTAGATCATCAAGAGATTGGAATTTCAGCGTACCTCACTGTAACTTGCTGTATTTATTGGGGTTCATAGTCCTATATGCAGTTTTAGGCTTCAAACAGATTATTTCCTCTTAATGAAGGCATTATTTTAAGGATCCATGATTATATGAGTTTCCCCAGAGTTCCATCTTATTTTTTTATTGATCTGAACTCCTATCACTTTGGTGCTCAGGTTTCCTAAGACTGTTGCAAGAACCCTAGTCTATCAATACCAAAGACTAGCAACCAGGTTCAACACTGCATGCACTGTAATTGATCAGATATCCTATATTATAAAGTAATGGGATATTAAATATTAGATTTGCGGTGTGTTTTAAGATTATTTTTCCCATCTACAAATATTCTGATTTTATGACAGTATTTCTAAAAAATTTTTTTGTTTTTGTTATCCTTTTGTATGTTTCCTTCAGAAAATAATTATATAAAAGTTTTGTTGGTTTGTTTGATTTTTGGGTCACACCGGTAACACTCAGGGGTTACTCCTGGCTGTATACTCAGAAATCACTCCTGGCAGGCTCAGGGGTCCATATGGGATGCTGGGATTTGAACCACCATCCTTCTGTATGCAAGGCAAATGCACCACCTCCATGCTATCGCACCGGCCCCTATATAAAAGTATTTTAAAAATAGTATTGTTTTCTTCTGCTGGACATAACTTTTTGTTTTGTTTAACAGCACTCGCATATTGTGCTTTTGTTACATTTGCTTTTAATAACCAGCTTCAAAGTATCACCACTAACACCAATGCCAGTGGACTTACGCCTTTGTGCTCTTTACAAATTTTATTCTATCACATCTTACATATGTCTAATTAATTTGAGTTATTTTCTATATCATATACAATTTTGATTCTGATCATTCTTTTGCATGTACTTTTCCACTTACCAAAACACATTTTAAGAAACTTTTTTTTGCTGCGTATTCTTGGCTTGGTTATCACATATTACAAAGGATCATTTGTGATCTCTCTATTCAGTTTCATTAATCAATGTGCCTGATTTTTGGCTATGTAGGACCTTTCTTGATTATAGACAAATATATTTTTATTTCTATTTTATTCATTTATCTCCATCTAATTGATTAAGATTGCATTGAAATCAACTGTATATGAACAACCTTGTAACAGCAGTGTTTAAAAAAGCAATTAAAATGCTTAAAGAATTGCAACAAAGTATATTAAATAAAAATTATGTAGAATAAAAAGATTGCAATGAGTTTGTGGATATAGAAATAATACATCAGGTAGCGTAGCTTGCCTTGCTTGTGGCTAAATTGGATGCAATCTCTGGCATTCTATATGATTTTCCAAGCCCCACCAGGAATGATCCCTGAACATTGGGCCAGGAATAAACACGGAGCACCACTAGGTCTGGTTCTAAAACCAAAAATAAAAACAAATATATATGTATATATATATATGTATATATATAATTTAGTTCCCCCGCCCCCCTCCTATTTTTTTGGGGGGGGGTTCACACTTGGCAGAGCTCAGGGTTCATTCCTGGCTCTACACTCAGAAATCGCTCCTGGCAGGCTCTGGGGACCATATGGGATGTCGGCATTCGAACCACCGTCCTTATGAAAGCAAGGCAAAAGCCCTACCTCCATGCTATCTGTCTGGCCCCTAAAATAAAATATTTTACTAATTGATTTAGATTTTTGGTGTATTTTAACAAAAATACATATAATCCACGAACACATATTAGTTTAAATTTAATTATGTCTTCTTTAATTTCTTTTATCAATCTCATACAGTCCTCAATAGACAGGTCGTTTGTTATTTTAGCATTTTATGTTATTATTTTAATAAAACTGCAGTTGAAAAATTTTCCTTAACTTATTTTTTGAGAATTAGTTATTAATTTATAGAAAACAAAAGTCACCTTTAAATATTAGTTTTTAAAGGTTTACATTGTTCTTAAAATATATGTTTAGGTGGGGCCAGAACTATAGCATAGCGGCAAAGAGAGCCAGAGAAAGAGAAAAAGATGGCAGAACCGAGAAAGACCTCACCATACCCTATCAACACACGTGAACTTTCTTAATATCTTAAAATAACAAATATGAGGAAAATTGAGGCCTTTGAAATAGTTCCCATTTGTATCAAATATTTCTCATTCGTACTTTAATTACCTTAAGTTTTTTCCTGTTGGTCTTGTTTTTCCATTGCCTTTCATCTGACTTTTTCTCCTCCCCTTGGGGAGGGACTTTGCTTGGATCTCAATAAAGGGGAGGCAGGAGAGTTTAACTGTGAGCTGTCTTCTAGACTTGTGGTTCCTTGTGATGGAGTGACTGGTTTGTGGGTGAACAGTTTGCAGTGTGAGTTTTCTTGCCTTCTCTAACCTCCATACACACACACACACACAAAACAAACAAACAAACAAACAAACAAACAAACGGCTTGCCTTGCACGCAGCTAATCAGGGACAAACCCGCATTTGATCCCCTGCACCCCTATGGTCTCCGGCATCCCATATACTCCCCTCGAGTCTACCAGGAGTTCTGAGCTCAGAGTCAGAAGTAACCCCTGAGCACAACTAGGTGTGGATACCCAAAATGCAAACAAAATGATAATATGCTTAATTATACTATGTTGCTACACAATACACGCTACCCATAGTCTATATCCTTCCATCACTATCTCTAGGTCTCTTCTAGTCCATTTCCTCAAGAACCCAAAGATTAATTTTCATTAGCCATCATCTATTTTTTATTTGTTTCTTTACATTCTGCATATGAACTAGATCATATATTTGTCTTTCTCCTTCTGTATTATTCGGTTTAATATAACACCCTAGAATATGATCACATTGTAAAAAAATAAAAATGTTAGATGTAAATGTAGAATTCTATTGTATAATGCATGATTTCCTTATTTGTTATAGAGTAATTTATTTTATAACAGATGCTGCATCCAAGCTATCTCTATTGCAATAGTGCTGCAAATGAACGAGGGTCCACATATCTTTTTGAATTAGTATTTGAATATTCTTGGAATAGATAAAAAGGCATGAAATTACTGGATCATATGATAGTTCTCTTTTTAGTTTTTGTGATAAATACCCATACCACTTTCTATAAAGACTGAAACAATTTACAATCCCTTCAATAGAAAATGAGCAAATCTTTATTACCACAGTACTGCCAAAATTGACTGTTTCTAAGGCCATTCTCACTGTGTGAGGCCAAATTTCATTGTCATTTTTATTTGTATTTCACTGACAATCAGTGATAATGGACAATGTTCATATGCCTCTTGCCAAACTTCTTTGAAAAATCTTTGTTAGCATTCTTACAATTTCCTAATGGTTGATTTATTTTTTAGCTTTTTAGTGCTTTATTTATCTTGGAAGTTGGATCTTTGTCAAATGTGTGGTGTGCAAATATTTTTTACCATTGTAGAAGACTGTTTTTATTTTTCCAGTTTAGCCATAGTTTAGTTTTGAGCAGTTTTATTTGTTTAATTAGTCACATTTGTACACATTTGCTTTCGATTTCTTTATCAATGTATTGGAATCATTTATGACAGATCTGAAGTCAATAACATGAAGTTCTGCCTATCTTTTCCACACTACATTTTTTGGACTCATATCTAATATGAAGATATTATAACTATTCAAAATTAATTTTTGTGTATGGCATGAGATAATAATTTAATTCATTTTTCCTAATATTGCTGTTAAGCAATTTTACCAATGACATTTGTTGAAGAGGTTTTATTTGCTCATATTTTATAAGCAACAGATTTTTATATAAATTTTGAATTCTGCAACTTTACTAAACTTATTTAGTATTTCTGTCTTTTACTTGCGGTTCATAGGATTTTATAAATCATCATATCTTCAAATACAATAGGTTATAATTTTTCAAAGCTTACAATAGGATTTATTTTATGCTTTGTCTAATTTTTCTTGATAACACTTCAAATATTATGCTGAATAAACATAGAGTAGCTAAAATTATTTTGTTTCTGACTTTACAGACTTTATAGACTTTAATATTGAGCATTTTGTGAGTAGTGGATTTGTCTTTATTATGCTGAAGAACACTTCCTCAGTATCCATTCTTTTGAGTTTTTACAAAAATTATAAACTCATTGAATTGTATCAAAAACTAAACTGAGTCTATTAAGATGGTTAGATGATCTTTACCCAAAATTTAATGAAGAGTGAATCATGCTGACCAATTCAAGTATGATAAACTGTCTTTATTTCCTTCTAATTAATTCCATCTTATTATGGTATATAACTTTTTAAAACATTTGTGAATTTATTTACTAATTTTTCTGAAGATATTTGAATCTATCAGAAATACAAAGCTATAATTTTGTGAAGTCTTATGTAATTTTGTTATCATCTGTAATTGGAAAAAGTTCTAGAAAAAATTTTATCAATTTTTATTTGAATGCTATGTGGAAACCACCAAGGAAGTTGCTGATTGAGACTTTTGCTTTTTAAGGGTTTTATGTTTATTACTAATTTCATTTTCCTCAATATTAATCAGTTTGATTATATTTTTATTTCCTCATTAGTCAAGTCTATAAATTGTATGTGTCTACGAACTTATTTATTCTACAATACAAAAATTGGTGTTTCAAAAATGTTTATAGTTAAGAATTCTTTTAGGGGGAGGTGGGAACACACAGCAATAAGTTAGGATTTATGCCTAGCTCTGTGCTCAGAGAGATCACTCATGGTACTCACGCAGAATTTGGGGAACATATGGAGTGCTGAGGACTGAACCAGTATAGGCCACATGCAAGAAACCTTCCCTACTTACTCTACCATCACTCTGATCCTTTGAGAACCTTTCATTTCTTAATGGGAAGATAGCCAGAATAAAAATATACTTTTTCCTGGTTCTACTACAGATTATAAAGTGGCAAGTCATTGCATTTTTCTAATTAAGTTGTAATTTATCATCCTACCTTTATACAGGCTATTTTTGGTCTTATTTTGATAAGTATACTGTATTACAGAAGGATTGGAGCCCTTCAAGACAATTTTTACTAACTAAAATTTCCTCCTTACTAAAGTCCCAAACCTGCCCAGCTATCTACGAATCCATGAGCAAATTCAGTCAAGTGTAGCAGATTAGAATTACTTACTATGTCCATTTAAGATTGCTAACCTGCAGCTTCAAGAGCACATTTTATGCTACTGATTCTAGAAGAGATTTAATTAGAAGAAAAGCTAATGTATATAATTGTTTTGCTTCATTAAAAATGTTAAATTCACTAGCAAGCTCTTATCAAATCAATAAAAAAATTTTAGTCTCTATTTAGAATCATAACTTTGCATCATCTGAATGTACGGTCCTTGTAATACTATATCTCCTTTCATCTACTATAAGTTTTGTACTGTTCCTTTTTACTTCCTTTGTGAATCTTATTCCTTCTGGTTTTTCATATAAGTTTAAACATTGCTGGATAATCTTTTTCCCATTTATTATCCATGCACAAAATCTCCTATTGGCTAAAATCATTTTTCTTTCATTTTAACAACCTTTTGTTAGTTATGATAACATTATCTATATATTTATGCAGTTGTTTTCCTGCCTTACACATTTGAATAAGGAGTCTGTGGGTTAACACACGGATAGTTACATGCCCCTAAGCCCTAAAATTTAACACAATCTAAAACTATTATCATGTTCTTCTCTGCCATCTGCTGGCTGGCTTGTACTCTTCCTTATTAAATAATGTCATAACTCATGTCCAGAAACCTGCTATAAAAACTTTGGCATGACACTGTGCTTTGTCTGACTTACACTTCATTATATTTGTGTCCTACTTTTATCACATTGACCCAAATTAGACCTTTGTTTTCTGTCTCCAGAGATACTAGAAGCTTCTTAACTTGTATTTCTTACTCACTTGCTTCTCATATAACCTTAAATTAAGATCTCAAAACACGTTATCATAAAGAACAGTTTTAATAAAATTGACTTCTACCTCAGTATATTAGGTAAATGGTAAGTACATATGTTACCACAATGATGTTGTCTCCTGATAGTCTTACTAAATTTTTATCTTCATACTGATCCTAGAATACAATTTTACATGGAAAATCATTAACTATTGGATAAAAAATTTGCTTTAAAGTTGCTTGAAAATTATCAAAGAAAAGGCCCAGATGCTAATTAAAGTAAGAATAGAACTTAATGAGTACTAAACGATGGCAAGAGGGAAATGGTCCAACATGAAATGAACTCAAGTTCAATTTGTACAGACGTTATAGGATATTTAAAAGGGATAATAAAAAAATGTAGAAATACTGGGGCTCCGTATTTAGGAAAGAAAAAAAATGTTACAAAAAATTGATCATCATAAATATGATTTGACCAATGATTTGCCTACAGATAAGGAGACTGAGGTCCCATCCTTTCTGTCAATTACATATCAAAGGAATAGGTTGCCAAACTATGAGAAAGACTTTGAGTTTTCAAATACATGTAACATTCTATCAAAGTTAGTCATAGAATACTTAAACATGAATGTGTATATTTATAACAACATAAACATATGCATTGTGTAAATACATATAAAATTAACAGAGGTTGTAAAGCCATTTTGATTTTTGTAATTTTTATTTTATTTAGTCATAATAAATTACAAAGTTATTCATGATTGGGTGTCAGTATACAATGCTTCAATAGAAATCCCTTCATCAGTGTTTCCTTCACTCAACCCATGCCCTTCACAACATATCATTTTGCCTTCTATGAAAGCAGTCTGCCTCTAAGATTATATATATGCACCATTATACATAATATAATATATATAAATATATATATTATAAAGTTTTTTCATTGTGGTTGTAGGAACTTTTTAGTAGATGTTATATGACCTAGTAATAAGGGTTCTATTTCCAGGTATTGATGAGAACTCACAGTTAATTTTCTAAGGAGCCTTGAATTTTCTCAGGTACTTTAAGGAACTCTAGAATCATACTAAGATGAGCCCATGAACAATCAGAAATTATATTCATGTTTGTTGTTAAACATAGGTGGAAGAAAGAAGTTCAAATCATTCGCTCTGAGAGTATGTGATTTTTGTAGGTCTGGCTTGAAATTTAGTCAATAGGAGGGGTCAGAGGTGTTTGGCTAGTTTGTCCTAAGAGATGATCTTTATCAGGATTAAATTTTAAGCTCTATAAAGTCATCTTGCAGGGATAGGGTAATTATTCAATAAATGCTAACTGGTTGTTTCAGTTAATTATATTGCTGCATAGTAAATATCCCCAAATCAAATAGTCCCCAAACTTTGTATAGTATCCACAGGGATAATTTACTTCACTTACCAATTAAAATAAAATCCACAGTACTAACAAAGATTGACCTATTTCTGTCTCGTGCAATATTACCTAGAAGAACACAGTTAAACTGGAAGATTTACTTCTGAGTGGGTCTTCACAGACCAATGAGTTTAGACAGTTTGATAAGAACTTCTATTGCTATCTGGTAAGAAGCTGCTTGGACTTTCTCAAAATGTGATAGTTAGATTTAATAGCAAGGATTCTTAGAGATTCATAGTATAAAGCATTTCTGATGGAACAACATAGGATGTTCTAGAGAAATCTTTTATATTTTATTAACCAGTAACTGTTGATGAGCTTACAATTTTAATCCATTTAAATGAAAATACTGAACTGTTATATTAGCTATGCCTGTTTCTTCTTAATTAAACTTTACTGATTTACATTTTATGTAAAAATAAGCACATATATCCAAAAACTTCTTATTTTATACTCTTCTTAATTTTTTTCTTTATCACCAGGTGTGCTATATTTGTACCCAAGTATCTATCTAGTCACCTACTATTTAAAATATAAACCACTACACCTTTATTATTTCATATCATTTGGGGTGGAGAAGAAGTTTAAGGCAGTACCTGATTGTCTCAAAGTTTATTCTGTTCAGAGATCTCTCCTGAAAGTGTGTAGAAAATTAAATGTGATGCCAGGAATCAAATCTATGTTGACTGCATGCAAGGCAAACAGATTAACCACTTTAATAACTCTCCAGCTCCCAGGGTGCTGTAAGCGGCTTCTGTCCTACCTCCATTAGTGAGATTTCAATGAATACACTTTAGGGAGAGTGAGTTGCACAGACGCTGAAATATGAAATATGAAATAATGAAACCATACACAGAGTATATGGGGTCAACAGATCTTCTGGCAGGAGTAGAACAAATTTAATCTTTAGGCAAAGGAGTTTTATAGGGGTAAAACCAGTCACTTACTCTATAGGTGTAGAGAAGAATAATTATAATCACAAAGCAAAGTACAAAAGTAACAATACCTAAGCTATGCCTGTGACTGTAAAAATTCTAAATTACAAAGGAGAAGGTTACAACTCAAGGCAACTCTTTGCAAGCTTACTTCAAATGCAAAATCAGGATTAGGAGAAAGTAGGGAATATTTAGGAACTTGATCTCCACTGGGATGGACTCTATCGTTTTAAAGGTCAAGTAAAGGAAGGAGCCAAATCCCTAAATTGTGGTTAGGTGTGTTTCCCTTTTTTTTTTTCTTTCTTTGTTTCTTTGTTTTTTTTTTTTTGGTTTTTCGGGCCACACTTGTTTGATGCTTAGGGGTTACTCCTGGCTATGTGCTCAGAAATTGCCCCTGGCTTGGGGGGACCATTTGGGACACCAGGGGATGGAACCTAAGTCCTTCCTTGTCTAGCGCTCACAAGGCAGACTCCTTACCTCTAGTGCCACCTCACTAGTCCGGTTCCCTTTTTCTAAGGAGAGTCAATAGCCCAGGGGTCTGCTCTCTGGCTATGCCCTTTATTACCAGAAATTGCAGCTACAAGGTCATATTTGAAAAAGAGAAAAAAACATTGTCTTAACTTTTAGATTGTAAATATTATCCAGAACAAAAAGGGTTATCTTAGTAATCTTTAGTACTGGCATTTCTGAGCCAAATTATTTGATAGAGGCCACAATTTTGCCCAAGACTACATAGGAGAGATAGCCAAATAATGACCGAAAATGTAATGCCAAACATGTCTTTGGAAATTCCTCAACCATCAGCGCAGGGGTAAAAGGTGTCCACAGCGGGCCTTTTGAGGAACACCATGTTTCAGTTCTTCCCCCCAGGAAAATCTGAAAATGCATCTGGCGGGCTGAGCTCCAACAAGTTTATGTATGTCGTGGCACCAGGGCACCTCTATTATTCAACTCATTTTTTTCTTACACAGCTTTGTGTGAAGCACATAAAATAAGATAAAAATCACTCCTTTATAATCCATTAAACTATGTACCTGTGAATATATCTGCGTGTGCGTATGGGAATGATTATGTTCACTTTTCTTATTAGAACTTCATGAAGTCAGATACTGTTGTTTGTTTTTATTTTTAACATTTGGCATAGCACCTTTTTATTATATTCACTCAAGTGATTTTTCCAGTAAAAATTAAAGCACTTAGAAAGAAATAATGCATTTCCCCAAGTTTCAGCTCAACACATCATCAAAAAATTATTCACTCAGTCATAATTGTCATCCTAAATAAGCAAGTACTATATTTAACACTTTCTCTGACCTCATAAAAAGAACAGGAGTTCACTGTGGACAAGTGTTGCTTGACAAAAGGGTATGAAATCACCTCCCCAGTTCTCTTAAATTCTGCCTGGAACTATGATTATAGCGTCTTAGCAGCTAAATTTCCTAGGCAATAGTACATTATTCTATAATAATTCAGAATCTGTTTTTTTGTTCTTGAAACATATGGTGCTAGTTCAGATTTATCTTGGGAGCGCTGGTCAGGAAGAGAAATTGCTGAAGAGCTGAAATCTCTCCCAATAGCTAAGGAAACGATGGAGGGGCACTGGCATCCTTCCTCAGAGAGCTCAGGCTCTCTGCCAGTTCATGGTCCACATGCTGAACTCAGAGAGCTGTTCAGTTCTAATAATGATTGCCTCCAGTTGTGTAGGGCTGGTATTTTCCCAGAGGACTCACATTTTTTAAGAATACCTAAATGCACTCTAGAAAAACAGATCCTAAAAATAATGGATTAGCACTTCTAAGAAGAGTTTATTTTTATTCTTTCTAGTTAAAGAGATGTAAGTTGGCTTGTTCAGAGAGAGTTCTGTTTTCTACCACACTGATGTTCATTTGGGCACAGGATTTTTTCTGGGGAGAAAATACAACACAGAATATGCCAATAGACCAATATTGTCTCATGGCTTAGCTCTTGTAGAGGATTTTCTATTAAGGCTAAGGTCACCTAAAATAAATAACACACTGAATATTCATTCTGTATTCACCTTGTGATTTATTATAATAGGCTAAATTTGAGCAAGCAAATAGTTTGGTAGAAAAATAAAAACTTTTACTTGACTTTAATATCTTGTGAAATATGTACTTTTTCTTTTTAGGAAATTCTTTCCCTCACTTTTCCTTTCATTCTGATTCTTATCTTCCCTTTCCTCTCAACCTAATTTTTCATTTTATCTTTGCACATGTTAATATATATCAAATGGTATAAAATGCATTTACTTACATAAACACATCATATATGATCACAAGTAGGCACATGCCTTTAAATATATAGGCAAAAATAAATACATAAGTAAATAGAGTTCCATGTAAATATTAATAATTAACATTTAAGCATAGTTAGTATTCATACAAATCAGCTTGTCCCATTGAGTGAATAAAATAAACATATTTCTTCTAGACAAAAAAGTAAAAGTTAGTTTTCTACCACTGAGGATAACAAATATGGTCTGTTAATAAGTGGATTGCCTGTTTCAATGGTAAGAAAGTTTAAGATATATTACAAATAGAGGCCAGAGCAGTGGTACAGTGGTAGGGAATTTGTCTTGCACTCGGCATACTAGGACTGACCATGGTTCGATCCCCAGGCATACCATATGGTACCCCAAGCCAGGAGTGATTTCTGAGCACTTAGCCAGGAATAATTCCTGAGTGTCAGCAGGTCCCCCTCCAAATAAGAAAGAAATATTGCAAATAGTAAAAGATTACAAGAAGTTAGGAGAACACCACCAATTTTTTTAAAAGAATAGCTTGGTTTGAGGGTTTCTTTTTGTTTTTATTTGTTTGTTTGTTTGTTTGGGTTTTGGTTTTGGATCATATCTGGTGATGTTCAGAGGTTACTTCTGGTTCTTCACAAGAGAAATTAGCCCTGGTGCTGCATAGAAGATTTCAGAAATTGAACCCAGGTCAACCTAAAGCAAGGCAAACACCTTCCCTACTATACTATATTGCTCTGGTCTCAAAAAAGTTTTAATGATAGTACATAATAAGGGAAGAATTAGGCTTAACTGTATTGATACCATTATAATATTAAGTTCTAATTATCTTAGGATAGAACATACAGACAGCAAAATAAAAGCCATTATGTTCTACATATAAATTTAAATTTTGGTGTGTATATATTTATATATGTTTTATGATAGTAAAATCATGTTAATTATAAATTAAAAATCAATCCTTAAACATAAATATGTTTGCAGAACCTTTTTGAGACTAATTATTTTATATTTGACTTTTACAAATTATAATAAATTATCAGAAAGAAATTATTTTGTAGTGTTATATTTAGATTATACAAAGTTTCATTTTAATGAAGATTCATAAAACAATACTTAAGGGGCCAGAGCCAGAGCACAGGTGACAAGGTGCTTCTCTTGCATGTGGGCAAGGCAGGTTCTATCCCCATAATCCCATATGGGCCCAACCGCCCGTGAGAAGTGATTTCTATATACAGAGCTAGGAATCATTCCTGACTATTTCTGGGTGTGGCCCAAGACCAAAACTAAAACAAAGGAAAGTAATAGTTAAAATAGTTACTCTTTTTAAACTAAACGTTCATAAATCACAAAATGTTTTTGATTGGTCAATATTCTAAATATATTGGTTGAAAGTAACAAAATTTCAATCTACTAATAGTGTCAATAATACTTTGCATGCTTAAGATAGCATGTATCCTTTGTTTTTGTTTTGTTTTGTTTCGTTTTGTTTTTTGATGGTGGTGCAGACCACCTAAGTGGTTCTCAAGAGACAAATGTAATTTCTGTGGTCAATTCTCTGTTAACTATGTTGGAGGTTCAAGGCAAGAGCTTGATGATGCAAGTGATGTGGCTCCAGCTCTGAGAAACCACACCCAACTGGAAGTCTAAGCTTTATGTTCTTTATCTTAATATTATATTCTATTTGAAATATAGGTGAGGAATATATATCCATATTCTTTTCCCAAATGGCTGGACCAGTCAGAAAACCCACCAGCAGAGAATGAGAGTTCTTCTTCCTTCCATCCATGCCAGCACTGATTATTCTTGTTCTTTGTGATGTGTGAAAGTCTCTGTGGTGTGACCTGGTATCTGATTGCTGTTTGATTTGCATTTCCCTGATGGTTAGTGATATTGAGCATTATCACTCCGTGCCAGTGCTCAGGCTCCCCCAAGTACAATTTTTTGAAGATGTTTTCTTTGTTTTATTTTATGCTTTTTTGCTACATTATCAAAAATTAACTGACTATATGCTTGAGTATCTATTTCTGTATTATAAAGACATTCTGTTCATCTGAGAGTCTGTAGCTTACACGAGTACAACTTTCTTTTGGTTACTACAGCTTTATATTATAATTTGAAATTGTGGAAACAGCATTTTGCTCACTGAGCACATAAAAGCTGCATGGGCATTTATCACAAGTAACAAAAAATGTGATCAATTCTTACTATTATTAGAAATGACTTATATTTCTTACAATTTTTCTGTAGAGCCCAGAAATTTAATTCATTCATCCTTTCCCTTTGACTTCCATATTAATAATCATCTTTAAAATAGTAAGAATTTGGGGCCCGGGAGATAGCATGGAGGTAGGGCGTTTGCCTTTCATGCAAAAGGTCATCGGTTCGAATCCCGGTGCCCCATATGGTCCCCCGTGCCTGCCAGGAGCGATTTCTGAGCATGGAGCCAGGAGTAATCCCTGAGCACTGCCGGGTGTGACCCAAAAACCAAAAAAAAATAAAAATAAAAAAATAAAAAATAAAAATAAAATAAAATAAAATAAAATAGTAAGAATTTGCAATAGGCAATGTGTGTGAGCTACAGATTACTTGGAAGGTACAAGCCCCAAATTTTATTCTCTGATATTTTCTATAATCTCTATAGTATACGTATAAAGTCTTTTTCTCATTACCTTCTGTACTACACATTGCAAATCATTTGTTCTTCACATTATTATTATAATCCTCCAATAGTAACCAGTCTTTCTCTTACTTTGTTCTCACTCTTACTTTTGTTTGTCTTCATTAATTGGTTACTCATTTCTACCAAAAAACACTCAAAAATTCCAAGACACAGTTCCAGTTTCTCATGTCTAATTTCTGCTGATATATAATACCTTTCATTCATTAGTTTTCACTTTTTTGTTCCAGAGTTGCCCTTCTTTCACTGTTCTTAACCATCATTTTTGGTATTGTGCTTCCTTTGATTTTCTCTTTGTCAAATGGTTTTATCTCATTTAAAAGAAGTTACAAAGTGAAAAAAAATTCCCAGGCAGAGGTAACCTTTATTGACATTCATTCTGGACACAGTTTTATACATTCTTTAAATGTGCTGGGTATGATTCTCATCCTTCCCGGGGGAACTAAAAGCATTCTATCAAGGTAGTTATTTGAAGAAAAATGCAGTGAGGGTGAGTGGACATTAGGCATGAAATAATCTAAAATTTAGGTTCATTTTGTCATTACAAATATCCCCTTACAAAATCCATGATGCGTTCTGATACAGGAGTTGCTCTCCATTCAATGTTTGATTTTGAAGTTGACATGCTCCTCATAGAGAAGGCTCCTTATGTGATCTGTGATTCTCCTGGTTTTTATTCTCTTTTGTCCAGCAATATACTTGTACAAAGAAGAAGGGTTGAAAAAAACAACACAGTACATCAACAGAAATTTACTTTAGAAGTCACAGTCTGTCTTGTAGATTTTGACCTGCACAGGATCACTCTCTGCTCTTCCCCTGGATCATGCATGCTTCTTCACCTCGTCTGATCTCTTCACAATGCATTTCTGAATTTGATTTTCAGTAATATGGCCTTCTCTTTTATAGAATTCTGTACTTTTCCAAAGTCAGAAGAGGTAAATATGATCTTTAAACATCCTTTCCCATTGTTCCATATCTCGTTTTATCTTGGAAATTTCATAGTTTTTTATTTGCAGTTAGAATATTTCCTTGCCACATAGAAAATGATGTTTCAGCTCCCCCTATATGGGTATGCATTTTAAGTGAAGTTTAAGAGAAGAGAGCATAATCTTAAAAAGGTCCTACCATTACCATTTTTCATTGGTAGTCTAACCCATTTATTTTGAAGTTGTCATTATGCATATTGTACATAAGAGGTACAATTGGCAAGTAAAATTTTTGTGGCTTTCTTTGCTCTGAGCAGATAGTTTTAATATTTGTTTGATCAGTTATTCATTGTATCTCCTTTTTAAAAATACATTTCTATAGACTGCTATCTCTGAATTGCATTGTCAAATGTTACAGCTTGTTTGCAGACTACTACTGAGAGCTACGTACTCTTAGAAGTAGTAAACTAAGAATAATTAAAATAGCTCTTGGAGACTTTCTAGACGATGCTATTAAATAGGCATAATACCTAAAGATATTATGACTAATGATAACTGGGCTTGCTGTTTAATATGTATTTTTCCAGGCTATTGAGGATTATTAGACAATTAAATGTTTTCGTATCCTGGAATTTATCTGCTATATTTAAGTTATAAAAATAAAGGGACTGAACTTCAGAATCCTTAATAATTTTGTTTTACTTCATCTTAAGAATAAGTGGTGAACTCTCTATTTGACTCTAGTCTATCCTTATCCATAATTTTCCAATGTCAAACAACAAATTCAAAAATGGTTTTTAATATTACATGATTCACAAAATTACCTTCCTATCAATTTGCTTATTTGGTTGCTTTTATCTAGACATAAATTGACAATCTATTTATTTGAGGATATACACAACTATGCTAAGAGATTATCCCTAGCTATGTGTTTGGTACTATTCTAGATAATACTCACACTTACTCCTTGTGGTATTTGGAGGACCTGAGTTAACACACCATGTAAGACCACTGAACCATATATTAAGTTAATTTAGCCATTTATTTTTTTTTGTTTTTTTTTGGGGGGGGGGGGGGGCACACCCAGCAGCGCTCCTGGGTTACTCCTAGCTCTACACTCAGAAATTGCTGCTGGCAGGCTCAGGGGATCATATGGGATGCTGGGATTCGAATCACTGTCCTTCTGCATGCAAGGCAAATGCCCTGCCTCCATGCTACCTCTACTTTTGCCTTTATTGTCACTCAAAATATTCTGTACTGTGGCAGGAGATACTGTATAGTGGGTAGGATGCTTACCTTGCAAAAAGCCTTCCCTGGCATCCCATAAAGTTCCCACAGCACTATCAAGAGTAATTCTATGATCAGAAAAATCTGAACATTTCTAGATGTGGCCTGAAATTTCAGAAAAAAAATCTGCGTATTCTTAAAAAATTACCTCTTAAAGAATTACTTCTTCTTGTCTTTGCTCTTTCTTAATTATTCCAGTGTGAAATAATGATTCCTATGTTATATTAATATATGTTCATCACTAGTACAGTTTTAATTAACTAGTAATGATAAAAATACATTCATCACTATTAGATTAGAGGGTCTCACATATTATATATGCTGATACATTTAGTTTCCCTTTAAGTACTTGATTTCAATTAATAATGTTATAAGAGGGTATGGATCAATAGCGCAGTGATAAGTTGTTTGCCTTGGATGTGGCTAACCTGGAATGGACCTTGTTCAATCCCCGGCATCTCTTAGGGTCTCTCCAGCCTGCCAAGAGCTATTTCTGAGTGCAGAGCCAGGAGTAACTCCTGCAGGTTGTGGTCCCAAAACGAAACAAAACAAAATAATAATAATAATAATAATAATAATAATAATATTATAAGAGAAGACATGGTGAAATAAAAAAGTAACATTTGATATTAGGATACTTAAGTCCAGTTCTAGACTTTACAAATCACATAATCTGAGGAAACTTATTGAGGTTAAATGACCTCAGTAATGTTATCATTAAAAAATATTATAGCTATAGAATTACTCATTTTAACTTGTGTCAATTTTTTTTTTGCCTTTTTTAGGGGGAGTGGGGGTGGGACAGAGCCGGTGACTCTCAGAGGTTACTCCTGGCTATGCACTCAAAAATCGCTCCTGGCTTGGGGGACCATATGTGATGCTAGGAAATCGAACCACTTTCCGTCCTAGGGTAGCAAGATAAGGCAGACACCTTACTGCTTGTGCCACTGCTCCAGACCCTTGAGTTGAAAATTTAAGAAACAAGTATAATAACAGATGTGAAAATGTTCTACAACTCATGTTATTGTGTTTTGTTATTGGTAATAAAGCTACTGATTGATTATTTAATTGACTTTGGGGCAGATATTGAAAAGGCAGTAAAAAACCAGAATAATAGTATCCCAGGTAGGGTATTTGACTTGCACCCAACTGACCTAGGTTCAATCTCCAGGTTTCTGAGAGCTGCCAGGAATGGTTCTTGCATGCAGAGCTAGGAATAATGCCCGAGCACGGCTTCTTGGCACAATAACAAAACCAAAAACAATTAAAAACACAGTAAAAATAAATAAATCAATCAAAGCTGAGACTGTCAACCTAAAATATAGTTTAGAACTGTTTTTTCAGCTGAAGTTTCTTAGTTTGGTAATGCCGTGGGGCCTTTTCACCTCGTATTAAGATAAAAGGCTAGATGATAAAATATAGAAAGAAATTGTAGAGCTAAGGCAATAGCTTAGCAAGAATTCAGTGAATAAAACCAAGAGAAATAAGAATCTACTTTGGAGATGGTAAAAGATTTGTGAAAATAATAAAGAGATTAAGTTCACAAAGAAATAAATTTGCTTAAATTATGTGAAATATGAATCTTATTAAATAGCTTCATGGGAATTAAGTTACATATATAAGTTATAAGTAATTTAAAGTATATTTCACTGTCATATCAATTTATGTTTAACTGACTGGTAATTATATAAAGAAAAAATATATTATGTCATACTTCTGGTCAGTTGATATGATTCTTATATTCAAAAGATAATGTGTCTATGTTTAACACATACATTAAAATGGACAATTGTAAGATGTCTTCTTGCTTTAAAAATAAATTGAAGGAAAAAAAATTGGAGAAATAATAATGCCTTGGTACCATGTAATACAATATGAATTAATATTAAAATAATAATGAATAACATTAAAAATAAAAAGCCATTTAAGCCAGAGTGGAAAGTTGGCATAGTAATTTTTGTTATTCATTAGTGATTAAATAATATAGTTAAAAAATAAAACTCTAGGGGCCAAAGCAGTGGCACTAGCAGTAAGGCATCTGCCTTGCAAGCGCTAATCTAGGATGGACTTCAGCATTCCATATGGTTCCCACCCCCAGCCAGGAGAAATATCTGAGTGCATAACCAGAAGTAACCCCTGAGCATCACTGGATGTGACCCCCAAAAAATAAAAGTCTAAACTATTTAAATTTGTTTCACACGTTCAAAATGTCGATAACAATTTTACTAGTTCTACTAAGTGAATTTGTTTTCCATTTATGGGAAGTATAATTATGACAACATATAGTTAAGGTATATTAGGCATACTAGTTTACATATTAGTCTTTCCTTTTAAATTTTCTAACAAAATCATTTTGTCCATAATATAAACCATAATATTTATATCTAATTATTATAAGTATCATATAAACTACAATTTAATTTTTAACTGAATAAAAAATATTTATTTCTTAATTTTGGGGGGGCACATCCGGCAACAAACAAATGTTCCTCCTGGCTCTATGCTCAACAATCTCTCCTGGTAGGCTCACGGGCCCATAAGGGATGCCGGGATTCGAACCACTGACCTTCTGCATACAAGGCAAACACTCTACCTCCATGCTATATCTCCAGCCCCATAATTTTTACATTTTTAACTCTCTTTGAGGTTTTGAGGTGAATTATCAAGTTTAAGTTTCTGGTAAATGTAAATATAAAAACATTCACACAGTAGGTTCAGTCACTGTTACTTTATGAACTGATATGAAAATTACAATCATTGAGAACATACTACTCTGATAGTCTATTCAGAGTTAGAATAAGATATTGGATGCCCTTTAATATTATTATGCTTTATTTAAAAAAAATCTGTGGGTGTTTTATTCATTGTTTCATAGTCTCTGAACATAAGATCTGAGTCAGTATCTCTGATCTTGGGGAATTGGGAACTTTTCCTTTATCAGAAAGAGCCCTGGAATTATCATGAATGTTAAAAGTGTAGGGTGGGGATAGTAAAAAATGAGACACTTCATACAAAAGCAAGCAAGGAGAACTTGATGCTTCCTCTTTCTGTGTTGCATGAAATGAGTGTTGATCTCTGCCACCAGATTTCTCCAGGAGCCATGGACTCAGGCTGGAATTAGAAACTGCTCTTTTCATGAAAGGAAAGTCAGTTCTAACATTGGTTTCAGGTCATCTTACCTCACAGAAAACAATTTCAGGATGAGGCAAATAGTGACACTAGATACATTTTTTGAAAGAAACTTACTTAAAAAGATGTGAAAGGGGTGAACACAATGTTTCCGAAATGTAAAAATCCACAAACAAGCAAGTGAGTTCAATGGTCACAAAGAACACAGGCCTGAGTGAGCAAGCCCAGAATGACTTTTGGAAGGAGGTATTATAAAGTTAACCCAAACTGTTGTTGTTTTTAATTTTCTGTTCATATGCAATGTTAATGTGGCCATGCCACAAGTTTAAGTTACACTATGGATATTCTCATAATCTATTATTTACACTAACCGTGATCTTTTCATAATATAGATTGTTCAATTTTCCCAAGGTTCCTCCCACTTCTGGGTGGGGTCTTAGATTTCAAGATCAGTTTCATTTCTCCAAAGAACTCTGATTTGCATAGTAAAAGAATGTGTTCTTCATTTCACTGGACTACTTCAAGGCTAGGCAATTTCATTTTTTTTATTGCCAAATAGTATGTTACTTGAACCCCCTTCCTAGCTTCAGGTGACAGAGTAATCTAAACTGGAAATTATAATTTTTATAAATTTAATATCTAACATGAAATATTTTGGGTATGTTCTGTGTTTTCCACATCACTAAACATATTAATGCCAGTGATATAACAGTATAAGTATTAGGGGTCTATGATCCACATACATTAGATGCCAGTACTATCTATGGCAGCAGGTACTTAACACATCTCTGTCACCACTGATACCAGTCTAAGTGATCCACACTCAGTTTATATATTTTTTTTTCTGGCAATAGTCCCTGACCTCCCTGAGCACTGCTCTGCATCAGGAAACAGCACTCAAGTAATAGAAATTTTAAAAATCATAAAATTTTAATTATATAATTTATCAAGCGTTTAAGTGAAGATTGAGTAATTACAATTATCTGATCAATTATAAAACTATCTTTTTACATTAGTATCTCTTTTGCAAAATATCACAGGCTTTGTATCTTAAAAACAAGAGAAACTATAAATATGTCAGTACTTTCATTTTCTGCTGAAGATATTCTTATTATTGTTTCTATTGTTTGCCATCATATCATAGAAGCTGACTGTGCTTTGTGTGTCCTCTGTAATAGTACTTATCTATAAAATGTCCACCTCAATGACCTAATCCATCTCTAAAAGCTCTCATTTTTTATTTTCTTAGGAGCTTTGAGGTTAGTTGCTAAGAATACCTGAGCTTTTCACTCAAGAATTATTCCTGGCAGAGTTTGGAGTACCAAGGTTCAAACCTGGGTAGACAGCTTTCAAGGAAAGCACATGACTTGCCATATTATCATTCTGACCCATAAAGTTCTCATTTCTAATTCTATCACACTGAGCATTAAGTTTTCATTTTACAAAGTTAGCAATGAGAGGGCATAGACTTCAAACTATAACACTTACTAATTTTTGTTTTGTTTTCCAAACTACCTGATAGAAAGATAACCATTTCATTTCCTGACTACTGAATCTGGACCAACTCTTTTGTGAAAATTCTTCTTGGTGACTTAATCAAATTAGAATGCATTAAAACAAGAAATTGCTTGAAAAATCTTTTCATAAAAATATTAAATTATTTCTTTATACTGAACAATAAATGTTATTTTATTATACAATAAATAGCGTAAGTACACAATAAGAAGTAAGTAAAATATGAGAATGTTAAGTACCATAGAATTTTATTTTAGTAATCTAGTCTGTTATTTGGTTTAGGGGTACCTATATTGTACAATTATAGTCCTTATTTATCTGAGGATACTGATATGTTAGAAGGACCGGGAAGGTGACGTTAGAGGTAAGGTGTCTGCCTTGCAAGTGCTAGATTAGTCTGGACCACGTTCAATCCCCCAGCATCCCATATGGTCTCCACAGGCCAGGAGTAACCCCTGAGCATCAAACGGGTGTAGCCCAAGAACCAAAAAAAAAAAAAAAAAAAAAAAAAACCTACATAATACTAAAGAGAGAAGGTCTTTCATTAATATAAAGTTTTAATGAGCATATTATTTATAAAAACCCCATATAATTAGTATTGTAGTAGATATATAGTATTATATTAATATTTCCAATATTTAACAATTTGCATTTTACATATGAGAAGATAATTTCATATGGAAGTTTTTTTTCTTGCAATTCCAAGATAAAATAGTATGAATTCAATATAGTATCTAGAATCTAATCAATAGTATTAATTTAGTGTACTTGACTAGAGTAAGTAGATTGGGGGAAATGGACTTATATACCTCCATTTTTAATGTGATATGTTATTGAAACATACATTTTCTAATCTTCTTAACAAGACTTCTAAACCTTTTAAATTTGTTTATCTCATGGCTGTTTTGACAAATGTAGATTGTTGAGCATGAAACTTAAGGTTTCTTAAGGTTCTATCTAGGTTAGCTGTCTTTCAGTGTTTGTGTATGCTATCCTATCAGCAGAGCATCTTAAGAGAAAAAAAATGAGGATAGATTTTTTACAGATGAAAAACCAAGTGGGAATGGTACAAGTCCATAGTCAACTCAAGAGTGAGTAATGAGAATCTTTTGGATCATTAAATCCCTTCTCAGGAGTCAACTGATCACTGCCTAGTGATTGATCCAATGAGAAACTTGTAGCATAGCTTTCAAAATAGAAAATATCAAATTGCTCTAAGGATTTTAAGATAAGTGACCACTTTAAAAAGTAGTAAAGTGGGGCCCAGGAGATAGCAGGAGGTAAGGCATTTGCCTTTCATGCAAAAGGTCATTGGTTCGAATCCCAGTGTCCCATATGATCCCCTGTGCCTGCCAGGAGCAATTTCTGAGCATGGAGCCAGGAGTAACCCCTGAGCACTGCCAGGTGTGACCCAAA
>PVKC010015172.1:0-21678 GCA_004027635.1 Crocidura indochinensis | reverse complement strand
CTTTCTTTCTTTCTTTCTTTCTTTCTTTCTTTCTTTCTTTCTTTCTTTCTTTCTTTCTTTCTTTCTTTCTTTCTTTCTTCTTTCTTTCTTTCTTTCTTTCTTTCTTTCTTTCTTTCTTTCTTTCTTTCTTTCTTTCTTTCTTTCTTTCTTTCTTTCTTTCTTTCTTTCTTTCTTTCTTTCTTTCTTTCTTTCTTTCTTCCTATCTTTATTTAAACACCATGACTACAAATATAATTGTAGTTGTATGGTTACAGTCATGTAAAGAACACCCGCCTTCACCAGTGCAGGATTCCCACCACCAATTTCCCAGATCTCCTTCTCTTTCTTTCTTTCTTTCTTTCTTTCTTTCTTTCTTTCTTTCTTTCTTTCTTTCTTTCTTTCTTTCTTTCTTTCTTTCTTTCTTTCTTTCTTTCTTTCTTTCTATCTTTAAAAAAATTCATATTAACTAGAACATTGCAATACTGACTAATATATGATTAAGAAATTCTCAAAAGATCCTATCTTAGGGCCAGAGAGATAGCATGGAGGTAGGGCATTTGCCTTGTATGCGGAAGGATGGTGGTTCGAATCCCAGCATCCCATATGCCCTCCCTCTCCCCCTGCCCCCCGAGCCTGCCAGGAGCGATTTCTGAGCATAGAGCCAGGAGTGACCCTTAAACACTGCCAGGTGTGACCCCCCCCCCAAAATAAAACAAAAACAAAAACAAAAAAACTTATCTTAGAGTGGCCATCATCTCATGAGTTTTCTAATGGGTGCTGAGTCTTGATGGTATATTGTACAGTACCATGATTACCAACATCTTGAATTATCAGTGATGCATGATTTTGTATTTGTTGCCGGATCCCTTGACCCAGCCATCCTTCCTGTCAGTCATGTATGTACCCAGTCTCGGTTGACAGTTCACAAAGATCTTGCCATGAAAGTAGCAGAGTTGGGATGTAGTTCAAGATTGTACACTGCAACTAAGATATACAAGTGTTGATAGTCCTCAGAGAAGCAACTGGAACACTCTGGAAAGTCAGACCCAGTACAACAGACTTGACCTTAGCCAATCAGTAAAGTTTCAGGACAAGGTATCTGGACAGGTTTAGAAGGATGACTACAAGTTTCAGCTTCTGAAACATAATATTTCGGATGTTATGATATTCCTGTATAATTGACACTCTGATGTTTCCTTTGTAATAAAAAATTCTAAATTATTCCTCTAAAAAAATGAGAATGAAGCTGAAGGGAGTTTAGCTTGTAGGACACATGCCTTACATGTAGCTGCCACAGGGTCAGCAGATCTTGCTGACCCTGGCACCCTACATAGGATCATCACCAGGAGTGATCCCTGAGCATCACTGGGTATGACCCCAAAATAAAAAAGAAAACAAAAGCAAAAGTAAAAAGAAAGCTTTTCTTTAAAAGTTTATGGTAATTGCTTATTATCTTAATATGTTTTCAGTTTGAGACTAACAATTCTTTCTTGTGTGCACTTGGTATGCACAATGGTGTAACTATTACTTGAGAATGTAAATTATTTATTTTTGCTTTGGTGGGGGACCATATTTAACAGTGCTTAGGACTTGGGATTCTTGCTTAGGACTTACTCTTGGCTCTATGCTCACAGGTCACTAGTAGGTGTACCTGAACACAGCTACACTGTAGGGACACAGGTTCATGCTGGGGATTGATCTGGGGTCAGCTTGTGCAAGCAGTTGTCTTAATCCCTGAGTTTGCTCCCAGGCTTAAAATCATTTTGATCTCTTTGTATTTCTGAAAATATCATTGCTGGTGATTGATTCCTATAAAGATGATATGATTCTAGGTCAAAAAAATATACATGCAAACATGTATTAAATATATTTTTATTTAAAAACTATTTTTAATTTTGGGTCACATCCAACAGTGCTCAGGGTTTATTCCTGGCTCTGCACTGTGGTATCACTACTGGCAGGTTCAGGGCATGAGGTGCCAGGGATCAAATCTGGGGTGGCCACGTGCAAGTCAAATGCCTTTCCTGCTGTCTTATTACTCTGGCCTCTACTTTGTGTATTTTTTGTTTGTTTGGAGACTACACTCAGGGGTGCTCAGGTCTTGCTCCTGGCTCTGCATTCAGATATCACTCCCGGTGGGATTGGGAGACTATTATGGGATGCCAGGGATCAAACCCAGGTCAGTTATGTGCAAGACAAGCACCCTACTCGCTGTACTCTCTCTCTGGCTCTAAGTTACATATATTTTGTCCTCAAATACTGGTCTGTGTATCTTATAAAGAAAGGCCTATTTTAAAAAAACATAGTTATAATAGTATAAAATGCCCAAAAATTCTTTTTCTTTTTTTTGTTTTAGTTTTGTTTGTTTGTTTGTTTTTTGTTTTTTTTTGGGTCACCACCGGCAGTGCTCAGGAGTTACTCCTGGCTCCATGCTCAGAAATTGCTCCTGGCAGGCACGGGGGACCATATGGGGCGCTGGAATTCGAACCGATGACCTTTTGCATGAAGGCAAACGCCTTACCTCCATGCTATCTCCCGGGCCCCCAAAAAATTCTTAATATTATGTAGCATGGAGTCAGTAGTCATATTTTTCTCATTAGCTCCTGGGCACCATTTTATTTGTTTTATTTTTTCATCTTTTCCCTTCATTGTTGCTGATGTCATGGGGTCTGGGGGGCCTCATATATGCTTGATGCCCTTAGTGTGGTGCTTGCTGGGGTCACCCATTTCAGGGGTTCTCAAACTTTTTTGGGGGGCTCAGAAGTTACTCCAGAAATCGCTTTCTGGCTCACGGGACCATATAGTTTGCTGGATATCTAACCCAGGTCCATCCTGGATCAGCCGCATGCAAGGCAAATGCACTACTGCTGTGTTATTGCTCTGGCCCCTCTCAAAATTTTTAAAAGGGGTCTGTTCAGTGCCCCTCAGGCTACTGGAAGGCCAGACAAGAGTTTAAAAAAAAAAACAAACTATGAAAATAGTGGCCCTTGGGCTGTAGTTTGAGGCCCTTCTATCTAAGACTGAGAGGAGGAGTCAATAGACAGAGGAGGAGGAGAGTGGGGTGCATATCTCACACATGCACACTGCAAGTTGTCAGCTAATCAGAACAGTTAGCAGTAAAAAAAAAAAAAAATGCCAGGCAGGCTGGATAAATGTCCTGGGTGGCCTGCCAGCCATAGTTTAAGGATCCCTGCTTTGGATTGTGGTGGCCACACCTTTGGATTCCCAGCCTTTCAGGATTTGCTCCCCTTCACTCGGGTGTTTTCTGTGGTTCAGTTCACTCTTAGCTAAGGTTGTGGAACTTGGTGGGTGCACAGGTGAGATCTACAGGTGACAGCTGTGGTCTCACCACAGATCTTTAGTGCTCTCCCAAATACACAAAAAGGCAACCCCTTGAAATAAAAAGATTCATGCAGAACTGTTACAAACAGGTTACAGAGAAATCAGGTAAAAGGGGCTGGAAGGAATATAGCAGGTAGGGTAACTGACTTGCACACAGCTGACTAGGTTTGATCCCCAGCATCTCATATGTTCCCCTGTGTCCCACCAGGAGAGATTTCCTAGAGCAAAACAAGGAATAATGCCTGAGTACCACCCAGTGTGGCTCCAAAGTCATGAAGCCATTTGTTTATTTTGTTTTTAGCCACCATGATCTGCAGTTTTACTGTATTGTCTATGATAAATTCATTCCAACTCCATATCCACCATCTGACCTCCCATTTCTTGCCACCCTGGTCTCAGAGGCTCCCTACCCTTGTACCCACTGAATTCTCTCAATTTCCAGCCTTACTGCATTCTTATTTTGAGTAGCTTGGCAAGTTTCTTCTCATCTTTCTCTCCTCCCCTCTCTTCCTTTGCTTTCTAGTCATAGATAAAACTGTCATGAACAGTTATCATAGAAACAGGAATATTTAAATGATAGCACCCTAAGCTGATTTCTTGCTGTGTTCATGTAGCATATCTATTTGTCACTGCCTGGAGTGCTTTGGAGTGGAAACTGTGCTTAGAGAATAAATAAATAAATAAATAAATAAATAAATAAATAAATAAATAAATAAATGTTTAAAACCTAGTTGGAATCTCTGGAAGTGGACAGTTTTCCCATGCAGTTTCAGCCATAGTTCAGTGCCATTGGCGTCAGATGGATTCAGACATCTCCAGCTCTGAGAATCTTTTTTTGCCTCTCGGAGTAGCCACTGGGTGGAGAGATTTCTGAGCTCCCCAAGCCTTGCCAGTCTTGCTTCATTTCCCTCTGGATTCCCATTCTGACTGTAGAGCGAGTGGTGCATCCACACCATCAGCAGTTTTTTAGACATTACATCTTGAATCATCTCCTACAGAATGGAAAAAGGGCAAAAGAAAAGCAGGGACACGAAGCCAAGGGAAGGGCAGTTTGCCAACAAACCCAGCTGGGGGCAGGAGTGATAGATAGCACAGCGGATAGGGTGACCCAGGTTTGATCCCTGTGTCCCATAAGGTGCCCCCTGAACCTGTCAGGAGTAATTCCCAAGCACAGAGCCAGGAGTAATGCCTGAGCGCCACCGGGTGTGGTTCCCCGAACCCAAATGCAAACCAAATAAACCAAAAAGCAGCTGGGCTGTCTAGTGTTTTCTGTGGCTCTGAAGATCCTGCTGTCAGAGGCCGAGCTTCTCCTTTGGTGCTGTGAAGGATCGAGGAGCCTTATTGGAGTATTTTTTTCTTCTGGGAGGTGATTTTTCTCACTAAGTATGCCATAAGGACTTGAAGAATGATCTTAATTCCTCATTTTAAAATGACTGTCACACTGAGCCTGACTGTTTAACACTTCACAGGTAAAACACATAGATTTGTCAATAAATTCCAGTGTGCGGGTAGACTCTATTACTGCTAAGTTGTTTGAGTAATATATTCACATTTTAAGTGGATATTGATCTTCATTCAGTGACTAAATTGGAGCATCTCAATTCTTATGAAACAGCCTATTCTTTTCCACTTGGTCGGAAGGCTGCCAGGCATCACTTCTAACCCAAAACTGCACCGATTTTTCTTAGCGTGGCATCTTTCGTGCAGGCTTCTTTGGAAAATAATAATATTCGGGGGGGGGGGATATTTGAGGGATGTTGTACATAGTATGTACTGAACCTCGATCATGAACAACTTTGTAACTGTCTAGCTAATGATGATTCAATTAAATAATTCATTTATAAAAATACAGAAACAAAAACATGGGGCCAAAGTGATAGCACAATGTGTAGGGTGTGTGTTTTGCATATAGCCCACCTGTGCTTGATTCTTGGTATCCTAGATGGTCCCCTGAGCCTGCCAGGAGTGATTGAGCCAGGAATAACCCCTGAACACCACTGGTGTGGCTCCAAAGCCAAAACCAAACAAACAAAAAAATACTGTTGGGGATACTGACAATAATCAAAAAAAAAAAAAAAGTTAGTGGTTAAAAACAACACACTTGGAATGGATTAATTTGTGTGCTTGCTTGTGTTTTGAAGGTATTTGAAGTTTATCGAGTTGCCCTTGTCACAAAGGAAGTTTTGCCGAAGCTGCCAGCAGCTGTTGCTACAGGATGAGTGGGCACAGCACGAGGAGCACCAGGTGGTGGGGGACATTTCTGTCGCCCAGTTAAGAAGACCCAGTCACCTCCTTTATCCCTTGGAAAACAAGAAGACAAATGCTCAGTATTTGTTTGCTGATCGGAGTTGCCAATTCTTGGTCAAACTTCTCTCTAGTCTTGAATTTAGAAGGGTCCTATGTGTAGGGACACCAAGGTACAGTGTCTGATTAATAGGAAAACATCTACCGCTGCTTTTAAGCTGTAAGAAAAGAGTATCAGGTCTGTTCGCCCCATAAGCATGGGAAGGAACATGAAGCACTGGAAACACTAGGGATCTAGGCAGTACTGAGATCTCTGTTTTTGTTTCTTTGTTTAGTTTGGGGGCCAGACCTGAAAATGCTAAGAGGTTACTCATTTTTTTTTTTTTAATCCTTTTGGGTCATGCCTGCCTGTGTTCAGGGGTTATTACTGGCTCTGTACACAGGAATCACTCCTGGCAGGCTCAGGGGACCTAATGGGATGCTGAGGATCGAACCTGGGTTAGCTATGTTCAAAGCAAATACCCTACACACTGTGCTTTTTGCTCCACTCCCTAAGGGGTTACTCTTGAGTTACTGTAAGGAGTACTTTACGCTCAGGAATTACTCCTAGAGGAGTCTAGGACCATATGGGATATGAGGTGATTAAACCTGGGTTGGCTGCATTCGGGGCAAACTCCCTACCTGCTGTGCTCTCACTCTGGCCCTGGATCTCATCTTAAGAATTCACAAACCATGGGGCCGGGCGGTGGCGCTGGAGATAAGGTGCCTGCGCTAACCTAGGACGGACTGCGGTTCGATCCCCCGGTTCCCCATATGGTCCCCCATGCCTGTCAGGAGCGACTTCTGAGCGAATAGCCAGGAGTAACCCCTGAGCGTCACCGGGTGTGGCCCAAAAACCAAAAAAAAAAAAAAAAAAGAATTCACAAACCTGTATTGCATTTCAGAGAGACCTTCGTAGGTTTTAAAGTTGATTGGTGATGCTTACTAACTTGATTCTAAGTTGCTGTTGATCATTCTAGTTGTGATGTGTCAGGTCCTTTGTAAAGTGTTTGTGAAACTACAGCCTTTGATTTTTATCTGCCAATTTTGCTAGTGTTTCACTGAAAAATTAGAAATATCAAGTGAACACAGATTTTTTTTTGTTGTTTGCTTGGTTAACTACCTCTGGCATTTTTCATTCCTATTCATTTCACTCCTTTCACATCTGCTGTAGGTTGCACGAGCTGATCAGGCAGAGCGCATTGGATGAGAAGCAGCCACACATGAAAAGCCTTCTGCTGGATATTGATTTTCGGTAGGTTTATAAAACACAGTAATATGTTCTTCATACAAAGTACATAATATTCCCCTTCATTGTATTCTCTTTCTTTCAGTATTTTCTTCTCTTTCATTGTTTATTACCTTTAATTCACTCTTCAGTTTGCATTCAGACATGGTGACTGGTCATAAAGTAGCTTTGTACTCATATAAACTCAAAGTGCTATTGTCTGTATTTCAGACTGGGTAGCAGTCTTACTTCTTTATGAATGCAGCTAGTTATCTTTGGCTTATAATTTAGACCTAAATTCCCATGGAACCAACTTTCTTCTCATCCACTTCTTTTTCCAAAGATGGTTCTGCATCTCTAGCACTTGATTCCATCCTGATGTTGTAAAGGTGATAGGCATTTCTTGCTATATGCTGTGTGTGTTGTGTTGCACTGGCCATCATTTGGAGTAAAAAGGATTATTGACTAGGGAATAGGCAGGGTAGAGGATTAGCACTGGGCCGAGTTTGATGGGAAAGGGTTGAAATAAGTGGCAGCTGATATGATCAATAATATGATACCTCAAATTCCCTCTGGTGGTTACATAGACACTACAGACTTGGTATATAACAAGAGGGCAGACATTCCTATCTCTAATCTATCCTTCTGTACATGTCATTTCTGACATCCTGGAAGTTCATTTAAGTTTTTAAGATGATAGGCTGCTGCATATTTTATCTAGGAAAGATAGATAGTAAGGTGCAAGTTAACTTGTTACTTGAGTAACTTGTTAAGTACACGTTAAGGTACTTGCCTTTCATGCAAACAATGGACAGGAGTAACCCCAGAGCAGAGAGCCAGGAGTATCTCTTAAGGACTACTAGGTGTAGCCCCAGTCCTCTCAAATCCCTCCCCTGACAAAAGAAATAATAACATTAGCAATGTTTATTGTTTTTGAATAAATAATAAATCAGCCCTTCATTTTTACTTATTTAATCTGATGGAGTTTATTTGACCAATGTTTTGGTATTTTTTAGAGAAAATGTGTGAAATTACCTATTTTTTTTCCCAAAAAATATGGCAAGTGTTTTTTGTTTGTTTTGATTTTTTGGGCCATACCAGGCAGTGCTTAGGACTTACTCTGACTATGTGCTCAGGGATCACTCCTGGCAGAACTGAGGGACTTTATGGGGTACCAGAAACTGAACTGGAGTTGACAACATGCAAGATAACCTATACTATTTCTCCTATGCCCCACATATGTGGTTTTTGGGCCAGACCCAGTGACACTTAGGGTTTACTCGTGGCTATGTGCTCAGGGGACCATAATGGGATGCCAGAGGACTGAACTGCGGTCCGTCCTAGGTCAGCCGCTTGCAAGACAAATACCCTACCGCTGTGCCACTGCTCCAGCCCCCTACAAAAGTTTTTAAGTATAAAAATATAGTAAAATATATAACCTTTCTAATTTATTTGTCTTTCAATTTCCCAACTACCTTTAGATTATCTAACTTAAGGAGCTCTGTTTCTTAGTAAAATCCATACTCTCATTCCTTCTTTGTGAGACTCGCATATTAATATCTACTTAACATGAATGACCTACAGCAAAATGGAATTCCATAACTGATAATGCAGACTTCTGAAAGCTGAACTCAATTTCTTTTTAAATTGAGATATCTTGTACCTAAATTTTATAGTTTCACTGAAATTTAGAATTTTTAAGTTACATTATTATACTTTTTGGCATATTCACTGTTCTACAAGCACTGTCATTGTTTAATTCCAGAACATTACTATCACACTAAAAAAATAAACCAGTACTTTTACCTCCCCTGGCAGTCACAGATCTGCTTCCTAGCTGCATGGTTTTGCCTTTTCTGATTTCATAAAAATAGTATCATAACGGGGCCGGGCAGTGGCGCTGGAGGTAAGGTGCCTGCCTTGCCTGCGCTAACCCAGGACGGACTGCGGTTCTATCCCTCGGTTCCCATATGGTCCTCCGTGCCTGCCAGGAGCGACTTCTGAGTGAATAGCCAGGAGTAACCCCTGAGCGTCACCAGGTGTGGCCCAAAAACAAAACAAAACAAAACAAAAAATACTTTGTGTATTTTTCTTTTGGCATAAACACTCTCTAGGCCCATCTATGTCATAATGTACAATTGAATTTTACATTTTATTCCTTTCATGACTATAACATTCCATTGAATGGATGTGTCAGTTTCTTTTTTAATGCCATGTATGTTTATTAAAGCATTACTCTTATTATTATCATTATTGTTGTATTGTTATTATTACTACTACTACTACTGCTGTCGTTTTGCTATCACATTGTTCAGGGGACTCAGGCCAAGGGGCCATTTCCAGCAACACTCAGCTGGCAGTTCAATGCCAGGACTCTGGGGATATGGTGCTGCTCCGGGCTGCAGTGCTGGGAGCACCTGCCCCCTCCTCCCTGGTGATTCTTGAATCTTCTGTAACCATATCCAGTTGAGCCCAGGGATCCCTAGGGTCTGTGAGAGGCGATGAGGTGCTGAGGATAGATAGCATGCCAGTCATGCTCCATAACTGCTGCTTTATCTCCCAGCTCCTGAGATTATCATCATTATTGTTTAATTTAAAATTGCAATGTGGGGGCCGGTGAGATAAGCACCGGTAAGGTGTTTGCCTTGCATGCAGAAGAAAGGTAGTTCGAATCCCGGCATCCCATATGGTTCCCCAAGCCTGCCCGGTGCGATTTCTGAGCATAGAGCCAGGAGCAGCCCCTGAGCGCAGCCAGGTGTGACCTCCCCCAAAAATTCAGGGCCAGGATGAGCTCAGAGGTGGAATGCTTGTCTCATATGGGTGAGGTTTAGGGTTCAGTTTCTGCACCTACAGTCAAACAAAAACAAAAACTTGGTGATCTTCTGGAGATAAATTTGCATTATTAACATTTTAATTTTTTTTTATTTATCTTTGAGCATTGAACCATTCCTGGCAATGCTCAGAGCTTACTTCTGACTCTGTACTCAGTGTTCACTCCTGGCAGTACTCAGGTGAATAATAGAGGTTCTGGGGATTGAACCTGGTGTGCTGGGCCTGTACCCCATGTGTTCTTGTATCTCTCTGGCAACCTTTTGCAGTGGCTAGAGTTCTTTTATCCTCTCATTATTCTTTTTCACTGTCCCCCTTTCTCCATCTAATCCCTCTGTCTTGTTAGACAACAGTTTTTTGACAAGATATTAACTGGTTTCCATGTTATTAATGTAGTAGAATAATGTCCTCATGTAAGTCAGCAGGAATCTTATATCAGCATCCCACACAATTGTTTAAGTCAAGGTGAATTTGTTGACTCGTGTTAGTGTAGTGCTTCTCAATTATTTTCTGTCATGCCCCCCAAAACATTTTTTGTGCCCCCCTGCGCGTGACTATAAATAATATCTTTATTAAAAAATGTGCAAAACAAAAATCTATAAAATAATTTGAGCTGATTTTTTAATCAGAGGTTATGTCTGTATTAATGGCTACAATGAGCACGTTTTGCAATGCATAGCTTTCGAAGCAGGGTTTGAAGCAGGACACAGCAACTCTCAGCTCCAGAGACATACAGAGACATAAACACGGGGCTTAGCTTGTTATGACAACGCCCTGGGGGGCGTGCTCCACTATTTGAGAAGCACTGTGTTAGTGGTAGGAAAAGCTGCCTCAGGTCCACTGGGATGCTGAGCATCACACAGTGTTGCTAGGGAGCCATGTTTCTGTGCTTCTTCATATGTTGTCTTTACTGTACATTCACCTTTCTTCCTCTTTGTGTGGGACTATGTGGTGAACTCTTTATCTTATTTGTTCTTTAGAAAGAGGAAGTCACAGGCAAACTATGTGTAGCTGCTCTGGGATCACAATCCTTATTCCAGAACCTTCCTTGTGACCTCTGGCCAGCCCCTGAACAAACCCAAGGAGCAGGCTCTCTATTAAATTGGGAGGAGGGTGAGAGAGGGTGGCTCGGTATTTGAGAAATCAAAACAAAAATTTAGCTGGATTATTCAAGACTATTTCATTGTAATGAACATTAAGATTTCATTTTTTGGGGAGGGGGCACACCCATTGACACTCAGGGGTTACTCCTGACTGGCTATGCTCTCAGAAATCGCTCCTGGCTTGGGGGGACCATATGGGACCCTGGGGGATCAAACCGAGGTCCGTCCTAGGCTAGCACTTGCAAGGGAGACGCCTTACCTCTAGCGCCACCGTGCCTGCCCCTAATATTCAGATTTCATTTTTTTTTCTACCATTGGCAATTTTATATCCGTGTTCTGTGCTGAATTTCATGTAAACAAACTTTCTCTTTTAGTTTCCAAGAACAATTTTTATATTCTTGTGAAGCAATAAAAAAAACATAAAAAAAAGTGGGGGAGATGTATCCAGAAAAAAGTTGTAATTTTCTTGTTTTATTTTTTTGTTAGTTTCTGTTTTGTGGGCCACACCCTGTGATGCTCAGGGTGACTCCAAATTCTACACTCAGGAGTTACTCCTGGCAGTGCTTGGGAAACATGTGGTCTGGTTTGCTGGGGATCAAACCTAGGTCTGCCACATGCAAGGCAAGCACCTTACCTCCGGTGTTATCACTCTGGCTTTCTAATTTTCTTTTGTTTATATTCAAAGTAATGCAGAAGAGAAAAAGTCCTTTGCATGATCGTCTACTTTATTAACATTAATATATAAGATGATGTGAGGTGCTCGTTTTGGCAGCACATATACTAAAATTGGAACGATACAGAGAATAGCCTGACTCCTGTGCAAGAATGACACGCAAATTGGTGAAGGGTTCCATATTTTTAAAAAAAAAAAGATGATGTGAGGTATATGTGTGTATACATACATACATACATAAATATAAACACGTATTTTGATTATAGGAGAAAATTTTGGTGGGCAGTTTTCTAATACTGGAGACATTAAAATATAATCTATAACTGAAAATTATTCAAATAACACTACCTAACATTTCAAAATATGTTATAGGTCTGGCACTATAATAAGCTTTTTGCAGATTTAGGGGCCCGGGAGATAGCATGAAGGTAAGGCGTTTGTTTACCTTTCATGCAAAAGGTCATCGGTTCGAATCCCGGTGCCCCATATGGTCCCCTGCGCCTGCCAGGAGCAATTTCTGAGCATGGAGCCAGGAGTAACCCCTGAGCACTGCCGGGTGTGACCCCCCAAAAAATAAATAAAAAAATAAAAAAAAATAAGCTTTTTGCAGATTTAATTATTTTCCCATCTGATAAGAAACTGAGGTTTGGGTGTTGTAATAAAACCTCCTAAATTATGCACTTAGTATGTGAGAGACATAATTTTCTGCTAAAGAGGATCAGCTAAAGTCGTTCACTGTGTGCTTTTTTTGTTTTTGTTTTTGTTTTTGTTTTTGGGTCACACCCAGCAGTGCTCAGGGGATATTCCTGGCTCCATGCTCAGAAATTGCTCCTGGCAGGCAAGGGGGATCATATGGGGCACCGGGATTCGATCCAATGACCTTTTGCATGAAAGGCAAACGCCTTACCTCCATGCTATCTCCCGGGCCCCATGTTCACTGTATTAACATGTAGTGGGGATAATGTCAGTGATGGAAGGTCATTGAGAGTGGAGAAATAGAAGCAAAAGAGTATTGATGTTATCATTGGTTTGGAGGTTGTATACAGAAGGATGAGCCCCTGATTATTTTTTATTTTGTTCACTGTGCTATGAATTTTTTCTTTTTGGTTTTTGGGTCATACCCGGCAGTACTCAGGGATTACTCCTGGCTCTATGCTCAGAAATTGCCCCTGGCAGGCATAGGGAACCATATGGGATGCCGAAATTCGAACCTCCATCTTTCAGCATGAAAGGCAAACATCTTACCTCCATGCTATCTCTCCGACCTCTGTGCTATGAATTCTATAGACAAAAGTTTTGGATCCTTAGTGAGTCTCTTGAGAGCCTTTCCCAGCTAAGTGCTTATGCCTATGTGGTTCTTCATGAGAACATTTGAGAGCTTTGAATACAAGCTTTGCATGTGGAAGCTCCAGGCTCAATTTCTTTTTTTTTTTTTTTGGATTTTGGGTCACACCCATTTGACACTCAGGGGTTACTCCTGGCTAAGCGCTCAGATATCGCTCCTGGCTTGGGGGGACCATATGGGACGCTGGCGGATCAAACCGAGGTCCATCCTACGCTAGCGCTTGCAAGACAGACACCTTACCTCTAGCGCCACCTTCCTGGCCCCTCCAAGCTCAATTTCTGCACCATGGTGCTCGGCTACTGAGCACTGTAGGTGGATTGGTTCCGAGCACTGCTGGATATGGTCTCCCCACTAAAATGAAGAAAAACATGGAAGCTGAAAATCTTAGTGATCAGAGGTTTCTGTATCATACAAAATCTTTAGAAATCAATAATATATTAAGATCTGTATATATAAATAGAGAATATAGAGTTAGACATACAAATACAATTAAGGAATAAAGAAATTCAGTTCTGCAAGGAATCAAATTAATGCAAATTTAAACCATAGTGTGGTATGAAATTTGCCTAGTAAATTAGCAAAAATTTATAAAATGTTAATACCTAAATATGGTACTCCCATTTATTGCTGATTGCATTTTAAAATAGCATGTTAGAATAATAAAATGATTTAATCAGTAAATAAATATTCCCCTTTCTGGCATTAATTCAGTAAAAATGAAACGCACATACTTCTTTTTCTTATATACTGTGAAACATTTTATTAACCTAATCTCCATAGATAAAGATTTTATTAAATACATTTTTGTTCACAGAAAATAAACCATAGCCGTTGAGCAGAAATGTTGATTCAATATTTTCTTTAAAATTATTAATTAAGTTGGAGCGATAGCGCAGCGGTAGGGCTTTTGTGCTGCACACAACTGACCCAGGACAGACCTGGATTCAATCCCCGGAGTCCCATCTGGTCCCCTGAGCCAGGAGTGATTTCTGAGTGTATAGCCTGGAGTAACCCCTGAGCGTCAATGGGTGTGGCTTAAAAACCAAAAATAAGGGTCCAGAGAGATAGCATGGAGGTAGGGCATTTGCCATGCATGCAGAAGGATGGTGGTTCAAATCCTGACACCCATATGGTCCGCCTGCCAGGAGTGATTTTGAGAGTAGAGCCAGGGGTAACCTTTGAGTGCTGTCGGGTGTGATCCAAAAAAAACCCCAAAAACCCCAAAATAAAATAATTAGGGCCAGAGAGAAGCTCAACAGATTGAGCACATACTTTGCATGGAGGGGGCCTGGTTTGACACACGGTACCACATGGTTCCTGAGCGCCATTGGGTGTAACCCAAAAATCCCAAAATAAAACAGCTATTTGGAATTATATTTTAATTGCTAACCTTTATGAAGTTTAAATTGCATAACAGTCTGTCTATAACCTGATAGTTTATGTTTAATCTTCTAGTTCATAGAAACAAGTTTGTTTGGTTGGTTGGTTTGGGGTGTCATACCTGACTGTGCTTAGGGTTTACTCCTGGTTCTACATTCAGGAATCATGCTTGATAGGGCTTGGGGGATCATATGACGTGCCAGAGATCTAACCTGGATCAACCACCTGCATGACAAGCGCCTCACTTGTTCTATCACTCTGGCCCCCCCAAAACATATCTTATCTATGAGAATTTTGCAATGATGTTACCGATTTATTAAACCTGAGGAATCGTTTGTTACATGTCCATTATTAAAGACTCCTTAATATTTTTGGAAAGTATTACTTACCCCTCCAAAGCCCAAGGATTGGTGAAATTTTTATTAAACGTATGATTTTATACTTTTAAAATTTTGCTAATGTTTTATTGTTTGGCTCTCTTTGAACATGTAACTCCAGTAATAAATAAATAAATTATTTTACAGGTATTCACAGTTTTATCTGGAAGATAGTTTTTGCCATTACAACATGTTTAACCATCACTTCTTTGATGGAGAGGTAAGAATGATTCCCTTTTCTGTTGAAGAGTATATCCAAAGTTTTCTCCTTCAGAGCTCCTTTGTAGAGAGCCTTTGCCTTGCTTGTTGAGACTCTGGCTTTGATCTCCAACCCGTTGAAATAGGAAGAGAAATAGCCTCCTAAATCCCCTTCCTAAAATTGCTTCCATTGGGTTGGACCTACAGTACAGCAGAGAAGGGGCTTGCCTTGTACACAGGCAAACCGGATTCGGTCCCTGGCATACTATATGGTTCCCCAAGTCTTCCAGAAGTGACTCCTGAATGCAGGGGCAGGATCAAACTCTGAGTAAACCCACACACTTCCAGGTGTGGCCCCCAAACAAAACACATTAAATAAATAAAGTTCCTTAGATTGAGTTGGGACAAGGCCAATGTTTATTGATAGTTATTTTTAGTCCATTCACTGTGAATCTGTGGAACATCTAGGAAGGACCACTCGGATCCTCTTGTGCCTTCATAACGCTTTTGTAATAAAGAGCTGTTTCCCCCCACCAGACTGTGTGACCTGCTCTGCCATCCCTCCTCTCCTCTCCTCACACCTACTTGGTTTCCTATAGAGGACCTTGTTGGGCCCTTTCTGCTTTGGGGCCTCCTACCCATGCCTCTACCTTCTTCTTTACCTCTCTCTACCTTATACTCTTTGCTTTATCAGCTCCACATCCTTTCAATGTCTGTTCCAGGTCTTTATCCTATGCTCTTTCCCTGTCATACCCACTCCACTCGTCACTCTGGCCAAGGTCTCCTCTTTAGATTGACAGCATGAAGTAATAGTTATGGGGTTCATTGCTTTGGTGTTTGGGGAAGAGAACAGAGGGACTGATACATTTCATGTCTTAGGTAAGGGGATTTGTGCTTTTTATCAAATGATCCTTTAAAAACAGTGCTGAGAGTGACCCACGACCCTAGTTACTAATGATGTGTCAGTTACCAGTTACATTCAGCTGCAGTAACAAAACACCCAGGCTGGTGGGGGGGTGCTGGTAGTCAGGAGGCTGGGATGAGAGAGAGCTCCCTGCCTCCCTCTCTGTTGTGCTTCTCCTCTGACATTATTCTTTACAACACTTCTTTTTGAAAAGTCAGTGACCTGAAAATAGTTCTTAGGGGCCGGAGAGATAGCGCAGCGGTGTTTGCCTTGCAAGCAGTCGATCCAGGACCTAAGGTGGTTGGTTCGAATCTCGGCGTCCCAATGGTCCCCCGTGCTTGCCAGGAGCTATTTCTGAGCAGATAGCCAGGAGTAACCCCTGGGCATAGCTGGGTGTGCCCCCCCCCAAAAAAAAGAAAATAGTTCTTACAATAGGATGTTAATAATGTCCTTGTGTGTAGACAGTGTAGTCATTCTATCACAAAATAAAATTCAAGGGTGCTGGAGCAATAGTCCACTTGCTTTGTGGACTATCTAGCCTACCTAGATTCAATTCTTGGCAGCCCAGAAGCCCATAATAGCCTCAGCACCTGCTACTAGTGATTCCTTGAGTACAGAGTCAGGTGTAAGCATCCTTTCAATGTGCCCCACCCCACAAAGTAAAGGCAAAACAAAACCAAGTAATCTCACATGGCACAGCTCAACCAGAGCTGTTTTGATAACCTCAGGGAGCCTATTGAGCCTGTTGACCATGCTTCATGGTACTGAGGGATTCCTGACTTGTGTTTAGTCTTACCTGGCAGTGCTCAGAGGATATATATGATGCCAGGGATCAAACAATCACTATACCTGCTGCTGTTTTATCTCTCTGGCCCTAAATCAAATTAAGACAAATCAAAATTTTAAAAGTAGTAAAAATAATTTGAAAATATTTTAAAACTATTCCTTTTGGTCAAGGTCCTGCGATAGTATTGCTAATGATGGTTTCCAGTGTACACGATTCCAACACCACACACCCATCACCATAGTACCCACCTCCCTTCCCCAAGCTTCCATATTGAAAGAGAAAAATCATTATAGTTTTGGTAACGAGTAAAGGTATGGTTTTGATAGTATAGTGATGACTGTAGCTCATCACCAGTAAAGTACCCAGGACTCTTCACTCATTTGCTTATATTGCCTCTAATCCATTTCTCATTTGGTCTCAGTTTAACAAATGCCTCCCTGTGTAGTCATTTCTACTTTGTAATCCAAAGCCAAGGGTTGGCCATCCTTGACATAATTTATTCTCTTATTTTCTTGCTCTATACCACAGATGAATGAAATCATTTTGTGTTTTTCCTTCACTCTCTGACTTCTTTCATTTAATATGATTCCTTCCTGTTCTACCTAGTTGCAGTGAACTGCAAGATTTTACTTCACAATTTTTTTTTTATTTGTTGAGGTTCTGCAGTTGCAAGATTTCATTTTTTTCCTTAAAGCTGCGTAGTATTCCATTATGGATCTATACCACAGTTACTTTGTTCATTTATCTGCCATTGGATGCTTTGGGTTGTTTTCCATATCTTATTTCCACTTTGTATGTTTTATTAGTAAAAGAGTATACTTTGGTGAACATAGGTTTACACGTGTTTTTTTCAGATTAATGTTTTTGGTGTTCTTGGAGTTGGTGCCAAGAAATGGAATTGCTGAGTTATATTCATTCTTTTACTAAAAACTCTCCAGACTGTTCTGTAGAGGCCAAAGCAGATGACAGTCTCATCAGCAATGAATAAAGATTACTCTTCACCTTATTCCCCCAGTGTTGGTGGTTTCTGTTCTTTTGTTATATGCATACTCCTTGTGTGAGTTTCTATCTCTCTGTTGTTTTGGTTTGCTGTTTTTCTCTTAATAAGTGACAGTGAATACTTTTCATATGCCTACAACTATTTGTAAGTCATCTTTGAGAAAGTGCTTACTTTCTGTCCCCATTTTTGGATGGGATTACTACTTTACGTTGTTGAGATTAGAGCAGAGAGGAGTAGATTTTAGAATCACATAGGAATGACTTCTGGCATGTGGTTAAAATTTACTCTTGGTGTTGCTTAGGCGATTACGTAGAAGTTGAACCAAAGCTGGCAATATGCAAGGTAGATATCTTAAACCCTGTACTATTTCTCTCATTTATTGTTGAGCTTTGTAAGTATTTAATGTTTCTTGGATATCAGCTCTTCGTTTGATCAGTGGTATGTAAATATTTTCTCCCATTTATCAGGGTAACATTTTATAAAATAAATCAATTTTTAAAATATTGTGAATCAAGGGGCCAGAGTGATAGTACAGTATGGAGGACATTTGCCTTGCACACGCCTGACCTGGGTTTGATCCTCAGCATCCCATATGGTCCTCTGAACAATATCAGAAGTAATTACTGAGTGCAGTGTCAGGAGTAACCCCTGAGCCTCGCTGGATGCCCCCTGCCCCCCAAAAAAAGTTGTGAATCAAGCTGAACATAAATATACATTTACATACATTATGTTTTAAGATATTAGTTAATGATAGAGTAAAAGTTGAGCAAGACTGAAAAATGAAGCATTCAAGGAATGAAAGCTAAATTCTAAATTGTTGGCTGGGACTGAGTGATTCCCTTGATACAGTAGAAAAAGCCAGTGACACACGCCTTCCATCAGAATCAATTTCACATTAAGATAGATACTTTTCGGCTTTGAGAGCCATGAAAACTAAGTATCGAAATAAATAGCAGTTAGCATTAGACATTTTTTACTGCTTCCTGAAGGACTTCTGTAGTTGATAATATCTGGGCTCTGAGAAGTGATTAGAGGAGTGTGAAGGAGCGTGCGGAATTGAAAAATCACTTCACCATCGAGGAGGAGGGCCTTTTCCGTGAGGGCCTATGCCAGGGGAGAAAGGAGAAAGGGAGTCTTAGAAGCATCTCACACGTGGAAATAGAAAGATTTAGTGATGCAGTGGGAGGGAGGAGACCAAGTATACTTTGTGCTGTAAACCAGAATCATAAATTCTTTTTTTTTTTTTTTATGACTCACACCCGTTGGTGCTCAGGGATTGATTATTCCTGGCATTGTTCTAGTATCCCTCCTAGCTGTACTCAGGGGACTGACCATGTAGGATTGAACCCAGGTCTGCCACATGAAAGACAAATGCCCTACTCACTGAGGACTGTATGGAGTGCCAGGGATCGAACCCACTGTATCATCACTCTTGGTTCTGCTTTTAATTCTGTGCTACGATTCTGCTTTTTGTTTTGAGCAAACCTGACAAGAGCAAAATCAATGTAACACATAACAGTTGACAAGCAATTTCATTTATTTCAGGCAAGTAACCTGTAATTAGTCTTTTCCTAAGAATCCTGTGTAACTCATCATTGGAAGTGTTTAGACTTGCCCTAGAAGTTTCTAGAGCAGCGGCTGAAACTGCTGCCCAGATTGAATTCTATTTTCTCTTTCCCAGAAGATAATAGTATGGCTCAGGTTATCTTCTCTCTGTATTTTAGGAGCAGCATCTTAATAGCACAGCAATTGTGGAGATTGATCTATAGGAAATTATTCTTTTAATGACTTATTTTCTGTCCTTTTTCTGTCTCCTTCCTCAGTCAAGGTTTCAATACCCATTTGCCAGTGGTACATCAATCGATGAGTACATTTGTCTCCTACACTCTTGTGAAGGTTTACTGTGTGCTTGGAGGACTGTACCTCTTTGACTTTGTAGAAATACTGCACAGTCCCCCATGTTTGCATAGCCCCTCCCGCCTTGGGGCCAAAGAGACTGTACATGGGAGGGGCTTGCCTGGCATGGGGCCAAACCATTGAATCTTCCACACCTCATTGGTTCCCCAGAAACCAATAAGGGAGTGATTATTTTATTTTATTTTTTTTGGTTTCGGGGCCACGCCCAGTTACATTCAGGGGTAATTACTGGCTATATACTCAGAAATCACTTATGGCTTGGGGGACCATATGGGATGCTGGGGGATCGAACCCAGTCTGTCCTGGGTCAGCCATGTGAAAGGCAAACATCCTATTGCTACACCATCACTCTGGCCCCCTCGGGAGTGATTCTTAAGCCAGGAGTCAGCCCTGAGCACCACTGAAGGGAGCCCACAAATAAACAAATTAAACTAAACAAAGTCTCAGTAGGTGACTTTTCCCATAGGTTTCCTCAGTAACCAGTGCTGAGACTGATGTCAGGAATCTTTTTTGTTTGTTTATTTTTGGGTCAGGCCTGGTGGCACTCAGGGGTTACTCCTAGCTCTGCACTCAGAAATTGCTCCTGGCAGGCATGGGGGGCCATGTGGGATGCCAGGATTCCAACCATCATCCATCCTGGATTGGCTCTGTGCAAGGCAAACGCCCTACCACTGTGCTATTAGGCCCCTCATGTCACAAATCTTTTCTGGAAAGATGATCTTTCTAATCTTGTAAAACGTGATTAAGCTTCTTAGGCATTGCTTCCTTGGTGTTTTGTTTGTTTGTCTTTCCTCTACAACTCCAAGTAGCTGACAGATATTTTTCAGTAACACCCTCTGTCTTCTAGGATACTGTTTCTCGTATGCTCCTTCCTCAGATCCTTGTCTTAGGAGCTTGCCAACCCATTCCTTTGCTAGTGACCCAGCAGGGGGAAGTTCGGAAAGACTGTCCTAGGAAACAGGGATGCTGATCTTGTGCTTCTCCCTTGAGAATGGTCTTCTTAATCAATATAGTGGTAGGATACTAAATCCAATCCACTTGGACTTATTGAAGTTGAAAAGATGTTCAGACTGTGAGATCTTCTACCATTATTCTTGCCTGTGTTGATTTGCTTTGCTCCATGCAAACGTGAACATGATCAGACCGAAGACCAGAATGACTAGATGATGGCATTGCCTGATAACCTCTAGCAAACCAAAACATCCTCTTGAGTAGCAGTTAATGATAATTTGTTTGTTCGTTGTTTGTTTCTTTGTTTTGGGGCCATGTCCCACAGCGCTCAGTGGTGACTCCTGGCTCTGTGCTCAGAAATTGCTCCTTAGCAGGCTTGAGTCATCTGCATGCGAGGCAAATGCTCTACTTCTGTCCTATTGCTCTGGCCCCAGTTAATGGTAGTTTTGCCTTTCTGGAAAAGACTTTGATCACTTTGTTGGGAAAATACATTCATACCCTGGTTTGTTGTCTGGATGAGCTCTGATCTCTGTGAATTTTCCTTTATATACTTACTGTACAAATTGGCATTGTTCTGGTTACCAAAATCATATGCAGACTCCACTGGTAATTTGAGCCCCTGCTAAAGTGAACTCAAAGCAGGGATTGGTAAACCTGATTTGGGCTAGGGGCAGGATTATTTGTTGTCTTGGCCCTGGTGTTTAACATAGCCCCTGCTTCTGTTCATGTCATTGAATTTTAGTATCTAAAGTTTCTATGTCTTTTCTCTCTTCAGCATCCTAAATCTGGTTTTTAAATTTAACTGTAACACATGGTTCTCTGCTAGGGATGGGGCTTGAATTTGCCCTCTGCAAAACCAGGGCTCTCAAAGCAATATATTCTTTCCTTCCTGAGATCTTTATAAAATGCTGTTGGCATTGTTTATCTGCAGTCAATATCTCAGATAAAAATATCTAGCCATATGTAAGTAGAAATGGTGCTTTGTTGCTTCTGCTGCTGTGGCTACACACAGATGTATTGGGGTGCTCTTGTCTGCGCCAAGGGATAAGTCCTGCTGGGTATCAGGGGGACCATATTGGACACCAAGGTTGGGATGCTGATGATTGAACCCAGCTCCTATGCAGGGCAGGCTCTGAGGTGATGCCTTATTTTGCCTTTACTATTTTATAAGTGAGAGCTATGAGGAGAGAGGACACAAGACATAAAATGAAGCAGCATGTGTAAGGCATGACATGGGGATTTTCCGAGAGCCTCTCTGAGTGGGTCAAGGCAGTTTCCCATGGAAAAGTAGAGTCCTTTCACCATTTCAAAGAAAAGATTTGTTAAATGTTTTTTTTTTCTTTTTTGTTTTTTTTGGGCCACACCCAGTGACGCTCAGGGGT
>PVKC010015171.1:0-21431 GCA_004027635.1 Crocidura indochinensis | reverse complement strand
ATTAGTTCGTTGGTCATTATCTGGTCATCAGAATTGTCTTCTTCGTTCTCTATGTCTGACGCTGGCCTGCGTTTTTTCCCCATTGTCACACTAGTATTGTGTGTTTTTCTACGTGTTGCGGTGGTATTCATTGGGTAGATGATGTGCGCAGCCAGACACATCTGGTTCTAGCCTTTCTGGGTGTGTCGATTAGCCTACAAGTGAGTGGAGTCCTCCGTGGATGAGGCCTCTGAGAGGATCAAATCTTGGGCCTAGGCTTACAGCAGAGAAGACAATCCAGAGAGAAATGCTGGGCTTCTGTGATCCAGCACAGTCCTTAGTCTGTTTTTTTCTCTTCTTGTTGCATTGATGTGCTTTCCTTAGAGAGAACACATGGCCGCGTAGCGAAGTGGAGTGGCCTTGCTCTTCTGCAGCCTATTATTAGCCCACTCCCACGAGGTCCGGATGTCAGCAGAGGACAAAGAAACACAAAGAAAAGACAAGATTTACAGTTCTTAGCAGTCAGCCCTACTGGGCAGGCGTGGATATGGAGAAATTCACAGCCTGACGTCACAATCAGGGGACCTTGCTTTGCAGAGTACTTGCTATAGCCGGTTTTCAGTCTAATGAGGTATTCCTGGGTGTTTCTACCCTAGGATGGACCTCTGGGAGAGCGTGTCTTTTGGGGGCCTGTTGGCCCTCTCCTACGAGGTCTGGATGTCAGCAGAGGACAAAGAAACACAAAGAAAAGACAAGACTTACAGTTCTTAGCAGTCAGCCCTACTGGACAGGCATGGATATGGAGAAATTCCCCCACATTTTCATTTCTTTCCAGGAAATTTTTGATTTTCTCTTTTATTTTATATCATAACCACGTGTTGTTCAGTAGCTGTGTTTAATTTCTAATTGAAAAAGTTTTTCTTCTGTGTCACTTTGTAGTACACATCTAATATCAGAGCCTTGTCATCTTGATTTTATGTAGGTATGTTTTATGTGCCAGCATGTGGTCTATGAGAATGGTGTGGAGAATGACCCATGTACATTGGAGAAAAATTTGTATCAAGTTTTGTGGAGGTGGAGTGTCATATGTATATATATACTAGTCCTCTTTCTTCCATTTCTCTTTTCAGGGCTAGTATATTTTTGTTGGGTTTCAGTCTGGTTCACCTATCAAGTGTTGACAGGGCCGTGCTTTGGTCTCCCAAAATTATTGTGTTATTATTGATGTCTCCTTTCAGATTTGTCAATAATTGTATTGGATAATTTGCTGGTCTCTCATTAAGTGCATATATGTTTAGTAGTCTGTTTTCTTCCTGTTGCACATATCCCTTCATTAGTACAAAGTGTCCATCTTTGTCCCTGAAAACTTTTCTGAGTATAAAGTTTGTGTCATCAGAAATTAATATGGCCACCCCAGCTTTTTTGAGGCTGTTGTTTGCAATGGATAATTTTCTTTCAGCCTTTAATTTTGAGTCTATATTTGTTCACTATTCAAGTGTGTTTCCTGTAGGCAGTAGAAGGTTGGGTTCAACATTTTGACCCATTTTGCCACTATGTGTCTTTTTTTGTTTGTTTGTTTGTTTGGGTTTACTCCTGGCTCTATGCTCAGAAATTGCTCCTGACAGGCTTGTGGGATGATATGGGATGCCAGGATTTGAAACAGCATCTTTTCACTTGCAAGGCAAATGCTCCACCTCCATGATATCTCTGACTCCAACCACTCTGTGTCTTTTAATTGAATTTAGTCCATTGACATTCATGGAGATGATTGTCTTAGGATTTAATGTTATCTTTGAGGATAAATTTGCTGTGCTTGTTGGTCTCTCTTGTTTTAAAGTAGACCTTTCAGTTTTTTCTTTAAAACTGGTTTTGCATCTGTGTAGTTTCTGGGCTGTTGCTTATTCATGAAGCTATGTGTATCCTTCCTTCAAACTTGAATGTGAGTCAGGCTGGGTGTAGTATTCTCGGTGAGTCATTCATTTCATTCAGTCTTGTCATAATATCCCACACCTGTCTTCTGACCTTGAGGGTTTCTTGTGACATGTCTGCTGTAAGTCTTAAGGATGCTTATTGAATGTAATTTCCACTTTTGATATTTCTGCTTTCAGCATTCTATCTCTATCTGTGGGATTTTTCATTGTAACAATATGTCTTGGGGGTGTTTTTCTTTGGGTTTCTTTTAGCTGGTACTCTTTTTTTTTTAGCTAGTACTCTTCAGGCATACAGAATTTGATTGCATGTAGTCTTTAACTCTGGAAGTATCTCTTTGATGATGTCTTTGACAGTTGATTCTTCCTGGAGATCTCCTACCTGGGCTTTGGGACTCCAACGACTCTTATGTTGTTTCTGTTGAGTTTATTAAAGACTTCTATTTTCATCTGTTCACATTCCTTGAGTAGTTTTTCCATTGTCTGATCATTTTTATTAAGGGTCTTTTCCAGTTTCTTCTCCTGAATTGTGTTGTTCTGCATCTCATCTTCCAGCTCGTTGATTCTGTCCTCAGCTACTGTTACCCTGCTAGAGAAGTCATCCACTGAGTTTTTTAGTTTTTCATTGAGCTACCATGTTTTTCAGATCTGTTATTTCAGTTTGGAGTTTTCTGATTTCTGTCTTTGTGGTCTGTTCAAATCGATCTATGCTTTCTTTGATTTCCATGATCATCCTCCATATTTCTGTTATAAATTCCTCATCTGAGAGATTAATCAGATGCTTGGAATTTTTTGGGTCTTCAGAGCTATCATCTTCATTTTCTGTGCATGGTGTTTGCCTGCACGGTTTCCCCATTGTCATGCTTGTAGTGTGATTTTTCTAAGTGTTGTGGTGGGATTCATTAGTTAGAAATATTGCACAGCTGCGAAGTGAAGTAGAGCTGCCATACTCTTCTGCAGCCTCTAGGTGACAGTTTTTTTTTTTTTGGGGGGGCGGTTTTTTTCCCTCTGAGGAGAGCTTCAGTGATTAAGAAAAGAGACACAAGCAAAGCCAACATTTCTCTTCAAGTTATCACAGTCATTAAAGGTACAGCAGGACAGAACCTCCACAGACAGACGAATCATCTCTCTGCCTGGTGACCCCAACAGCCAGTCCTTACTCACTGGGTCTGTCTTGAGCAGCTCTAGGTCGCAGTTTTTTTGGGGTGGCCTTCCGAGCTCTCTGAAGAGAGCTTGGGGATTCAGAAAAGAGACACTAACAAAGCCAACAGTTCCCTTTAAGTTTTCACAGTCATCAAGATCACAGCAGGGCAGAACATTCACAGACAGAGAAATCATCTATCTGCCTTGTGACCACCACAATCAGTCCTTACTTACTGAGTTCTTCTTGGCTTCTCCTATTTTATATATTCTTAAACTTAACTCTCTTTAGTCTGATAAACATACATACAAACATATACTCTTAGATATCTCTGCTATAACCTTTTCTACAGGCATAAATTAGTTTATATTCTTTCACTCAGACACATACATACTATTATGCATATTATGCATAAAGTGATTTTGTAGATATTTGAGTATTTATTTAACAAATTTATTCATCTACTTGTGTCTTTTGATAGTCAACGTCAATCTATTTACAATTTAAAGCAATTTAATGAAAGGTAAAGACTATTGCAATTTTGTGGGTATTTTATAATTTAAATTTAAATTTTTTCTACGTGTTTTATAGATTACTAATTAATCTCTTCTCTAGATGGTTTTGTATGTGATTTGAAATTTTATATAGCATAATCTGATTAACTCTTCTTTTATTTTTGATTTATTTACTATAGATGTATACATTGTGGTTACCATTATGATGTCATAAAGCATACTATATTATTCTATTTTAATATTTTCTTTTTTCTTTAGGGCACATTGGCAGTTATCAGCATTTACTCTTGGCCCTATGCTCAGGGATCACTTCTATCAGTGATAGATTATATGTAGTGCTACAGATTGAACCCAGGATGAAAATGCAAGGCAAGTGCCTAACCACTGCACTACCTGTATAGAATATAATATTTATTTATAATGATAATAGCTGTGTCAGATGCTCTCATTATTTTTTCATAATTTACATATATGATATTGTGATCAATTATAAAATTATTATGCTAAAGTTGAAAGGCTTATCTTTTTATCCTCTAGTGATTTAATTTCTGTACAATCATAATAATATTAGGATATATTTTACTATATATTTTTCCTGTATCAATGAATTTGATTTTAACATCTTTAACATGATTTTAACATCTTTTCTTAAATAATTTTATTAGTCAGTATTTTAAAATAATGAACTTCTAGTGGCAATTTTTCCTACACTTTTGTTTGGGAAGCTCTTTATTTCTCTATTAGTCCAGAGTATAATTTATTTGTGAAAAGCATTCCTGGCTGGAACTTTCAGAATTTTGAATTCTTAGACCATGTTAGTATCTTCTGCTGACAAATATCCTCTTATGGTTCACCTGTATGTGTTTAGTTTTTTTTATATATATTTTTTTGTCATTCATAATTTTTAAAGTTTTGACTTAGTTCCATTTGGGTAACACATCCAATATTGTTTGGGGATTACTCCTGGTTCTGTGCTCAGGGACTATTCCTGGTGGTGCTAAAAAGCATTTTCTGCACCAAGGATCACGATGCAGTCAACTTCTATTTCAAACTTCAGGGTTCCATTTTTAACTTTGATAGTATTATTATGTATCTTGATTAAGTCTTCCTTAATTTAGGGGTTGGGGACCTTCTAAATTTATGTACATGAAGGTATGGGTATGAGAATATGTTTAAATTCCCTTAGGTGAATTTCTAGAAACTGAAATGCTAGGTTACAAGGCAGATTTTTTAAGTGCTAGAAAGGACTAGAATCCAAATCAATTTACAATAGCTCTCATTGCTTTGCATTTATTCAGCATTTGATATTAGCCCTCAGTTATTGAGGGTATACACTTATACATGGGCATAGATTAATAACCATAACAATAACATGTTAATATAATAATTATAATAATAATCATTTTATAATCACTTGAAGTTTTATATTTTATGTTCATTGTTATAAAATAATATAATGTAATGTGTCATTGAACCTTTTTACTCAGAACCTATATATCATCCCAGCTGCTGACTACTTCCTTCATGTTTAGAGCAATTAGAGTATAGCAGCTACTCAACATTATTGTCATTTTTTGCTTAGTATTCTTTATGTAAATATTTCAGATTCAGAGATATCCCACCCAAAACTCTTGGATATGTTCAGGGCTTGAAGAAATCCCAGGACACATATGTTTAGCACTTCTACTCAAAATAAGAAGTTTGTGCCAGATAATCAGAAATTATGAACTGACTAGGTATAGAGATTAATAATATTGGTATGTGATTAAATGCTATAAGCCTTTTGTTCCTAGCACTTGGCCAATTCTCTCAAATTCATCAAATAAGGAAAAGTGAGAATGAGTTGGAACTGTGGAAACATTATGATCTCTTGTCTTTTTCCCTGACAGTTCTAGAAAGTCTATTCAAATCCTTTAATAAGTTCAAATATTTTTCCTTTGTACTACAACTCATATACATCAGATCTATGGTATTTCATTTAGGAATTAGGAGATACAAAAAAGAACTGCTTTCTCCTCCATGTTCAAATATTCATGTAAAAACGTGCAGATGGTAAGTATCACAAAGGTGCAGATTATTAGGCTCCACGTCTATATAAATACCAGAAAATCAAACACCAGAGGTTAAAATAAATACAGTGAGTAGAAACCTAACTATCTTTATTTGAGTAATGGTCAAAGACTTGAAAGAACAAATCATTCTCTCAAAATAGCTCAGGTTAAATTAAAGCATAATTTTTCAAAGTGAAGTATTAAAACTATCTTGATAATCAGATATCAGAAAAGAGAATCATGGGTTCTTACCTCAAGTTGGCTAAATATGTGTACAAATGTGAGTATCTGTATACTCACATAGGTGCATGTATGTGTATGTGTGTTTCTGGGAAGGGACAGAGTATACATAGCCTGTATATATATAGTTTATATATTGAAGGAATCTTTTTTTCTGAATCAGAATGAAAATCATAGGAGTATAGAGCAGATAACTCAGTGATACAATTGAAATGATCAAAATCTCTCTCAAACTACTCTGAGGAAGGGTATACTCAAAGGCTATTTCAAGAATCCAGAGCAAGGCAATAAATGCTGTGTATAATGGTCTGATTCTACATTTATTTTTAGTATGAACACATTTTATGTTGCAGTGTGTGGAATATGAGGGAGAGGAAATAATATTTTTGACCTGAAAACTGAGAAAATGAAATAGAGAGTCCAGTGGGAATAAAGATGCAGGAACAAGGGTATGTGACTGGTTCGCTGGACTTCAAAGTGTCTATTCAACAATATAATTACCCTGAAAAATTATGGAGATGGTGGAAGTACCTGGGCAGAAATCTGGGTGACAGAATGGGGGAAATTGGTGCTACTAGAAACAAGAATAATCTTACTTTTCTTCCAATATTTTAGGATTTTCAAATACTTCAGTCTTGTGTCTCTCCATCTTTCGAATCTCTTCTAGTAAAGTTTTTTTGCAGCTATTTTTAATCCTGTATTGCATTGAAAAAATAAAGAGAAGATAACACATGAGTTTAACACACTCAGAACACCTGAATTATTCTCTCTTGGATGACAACTGGACCTTCCCAGTCACAGGAAACATGATAGGATTCAATGCAAAGACCAGTCTTCATATGATTCCCAAGCTCAGTTTTATCAGTATCTGAGAAGTATTACCAGAATGAAAGCTAGAACTGTTTGGTATATCATATACAGAACCACTTCAAACAGGCTGACCTTTTAGGAAAATCTAGAATTCAATTTAGAGATATCAAATCTGACTGCTCCTATTAGATTATTAGTGAGGCATATAGAACATGGCTTCAATTTTTTTTATTGGTGGTGACTATTTAAGAATATTTATGCCTATCCCGGGACTACCACCACCATCAACAACAACAACAACAACAAAAAGCACTAGCCTAGCTTTTAGTCTATGATCTGTTCAACAAACAAGATCTCCAATTCCAGAGATCTGATTGAGACAATCGCAACTGAACGGGTCTTCCGGAAGCTTAACGAAGACTCTATCCCAGGATCCATCATAGGAGCAATGTAATGACCAAGACCACCACCTACAGAAGATTGATTAAAATGACACTGAAGAAGCAGAACTGCTACAACCAAGAAGAAAGACGTCATCATAAGCTCCATTCCTTGAGCTGTACAGACACCAAGATCTCTAGATACAGAGGTCCGATTTTACCTTCCATGAAGAAGCAGAAGTCTTCTATACACCACAAAAGCACCAAGGGGAGAGTAAATGATCGTGCAAGGAGTCTATTGTTAATCCCATGACAGTAAACTTCAGGGGTGGAGAAACCCTGTATCTCCTAGGCCTAGGGAATTCCCTCTATAATAGCCCCAATAGTTACAGTGCCTATGCAGGGAGAAAAAGAGAAAAAATAGCATAAAATAATCATTTTGTCACATATAAATTTATTGATTGATCAATTTTTATTGACGTCTTTATTTTGATGTAGATACTGAAGTTGATGTCTTCAATTCTATTTTATTTTAATTTATCTTTATCTTAATGTACTCTGGTATGGTTTGATTTCAGAACCAAAACTATTGTGTGATGCTTGTCTTTATTACTGTAGTGCTCACTGGATATTTAATTTGATATTTCTTTCTGTATTGATGTGGTGTTTCAATTACCTTTTTCATGTCATTGCTCAAACTGAGATCGAAAGCCTCTAAGACTCCATCATTTTCAGCTTCTTTGATTTATTTTATTTTATTTATTTTTCTTAATTTTTACTCCATTCTATTGCTTTTCTTTCCTTCAAACAAAACTACATAACTCAAATTATCGAGCTCCACCTCTCAAATAGAGGAGGAAACAAGGGAGGGTACCAGGACCAAACAGATATATGATCACTAATATTAAGCTAGACAAAGAGGGGACCACCTACTCTAGCAGCCCGGGGGTGATGGGTGTGGACATGGTTGCAGGAAGGGAACGGGGATGGGGACAGTACAAATTTGGTGATTTTATTCAATGTTAATATGTACCTAAAATACTACTGTGAAAGATATGTAAGCCAATATGATCAAAATAAAAATTTAAAAAAATAAAAAAGAATATTTATGCCTAATATTTGGTTTCAGATGGTATTTCCATTTATTATGTCTACCATAGTGCTGGTGCTAGCTAGCAGTGCCACTGATAGAAATTACAACATTGAGTATTTTAGCCAGATATAATGTACACATCAGTAGTTCACATGCTAAGTCTTCATTGTGAAAAAGATGTAAACCAAGAATGAAAAGTTATGATACATTGGCTATACAGCAGAATTCTGGCAATCACGGAAGGGGAGGGAAGGTCAACTCTGCCGAAGCCACACCTACTGCATCCATCACTCAGTTTCACCATTTTGCCTATGACCCTGCTGGCAGCTAAGTACATGCCTTTAAAAGTTGCAGTATCAGTAATACTGCTGTGAATTTCTGGACAACTACATTTGTTTGATGACATAGGAACAGACCAATTTAACAGATTGGAAAGCTAACAAGAGCTTACTAAACCTTCTGCCACTGTGTTGATGACTTCTTTAGAAATACAATAATTTTCACAAATGTTCTTGAAACCATACACTGTCTTCTTTTCTTTTAACGTTTTATTTTTCTTTCTATTCTTTTTTCAATAGTAATTTTGCTTTTTGTTTAGCTGGAAACAAATATATTATGTTCAAATATGTCAACTATCAGATACATTCTCTTAAAGTAAAAAATGGAAATAAATAGGTGCTTATTGAGGAATTATTGGAAATAAAAATAGGCTGTATACATAAATGAAATATTACTCAAGTATAGAAGAGAAAATATGAAATAAGAATGATATTAAGCTAAAACAGGGTGAGTCATTCCCGCACACATCTTGTAGGATGTACTTGTATTCATGCCTATGAACCACAGATGTCATATGTCATTGAGTCAGCAGTACAAATCCTTGAAGTTCTGGACTATCCAGCCTCTATGTAGCCTCATGATAACCCCATAACTTTAAAGCTAAATTCCCAGTAGGAATATACCAAATTATATATGAAATTATCGTAAAAGTCACATAAAATCAACAACAGAATGCTCAATAGATTAATATACCTTCAGTCAATGATATAAATCCTTTTTGTAAGCTATGTCAATTTTCACAAATTTTCTTTTAATGAAATCTTTTTCTGGGGACAATGGTGGAGCAAAAATTATATTAGTGGTGGGTTTGGTGTTAGATTGCATTCTAGAAACAAATGTATTATGAACAACTCTGTAAGCCATTTTATTTTAAATGAAGAAATGTAATATAACATTAAAAAGGATAAGATAGACTTTAGGCTAATTAAAATGTCAGATTGAAAAAGATAAAAAATTATTTTACTCATATTTTGGAGATAAACAAAACAACTATAAATATAAACTACAGGTTACCAGAAGAGAAAGCAGGGGTATACAGAAATGAGGTTTATGGGGTTAACTGTGTGACAAACATAATATAGTATGTGCAGATGTTTATTTGCAGTGCTTTACATATACAATAAATATTATAGATGAACTAAAGTTATCTCAATACAGATTTTAAAACAAGATTGAGAATCTTTTACAAATTTTAGCTCAATGAAAGTTTCTGCCTCCGCTATGTCCTGCTCTTAGAATATATGATTTTGAGATAATATAATCTTTGGAAATCCGATTTAAGATGTACAAATAATGAAAATGGTCTGTTTCTATATTTTTATGCTAACTGATTTTATTGGAAAATAAATTGCACTATTACCACAAAGCTTGGGCTTTAATTGTTAACTAAATAATGAAGACATTTTTCCTAAAACAAAAAATTATCAAATGGAAATCAAGTTGTACTTATGAAACTGTAGAGAAAAAAATCTTTATGTTAAGGTATAAATGTTTACATTTTAAAAATGGATAAGATCCAGAGCCATAAAGAAAATGCTATTGCACAGCAGTAGGGTGTTTGCCTGCAAACGGCCAACCCTAGACAGACCCTGGTTCAATAAACGACATCCTCCATGGTCCCCCAGCACCTGCCAGGAACGTTTTCTAAGAGCAGAGCCAAAAATGACCCCTAAGTGTCTCTGGGTGTGACCCCAGCCTAAAAATTATAAAAGGTTTAAAAATAAGAAATTGTAAATTTTAGAAACACTCGTTTTTATCTCAACTGTGAATATTCCAAATGATAAAAATCTATCTTGTCTATGGTCACTATTAGAGAAAGGAAATTCTGTAAAATTTGGTTAAAAATATTTTGTAAAATACTTAAATAATTTGGGGAAACTGTATTTCTAATTTTAACACACCCTTCCAATTTATTTTCTTTCTTTTTTTTTCTTTTGGTGTTTGGATTACACCCGATGATGTTCATGGGTTACTCCTGGAATTGTGCTCCTTGTTTGGGGATCAAATGGGACCCTGGAAGTCAAACTGAGGTCCATCCTGGATCAGCCACCTGCAAGGCAAATGCCCTACCACTGTGCTGCCACTCTGGCCCCATCACACCTCTCCAATTTCTATTTAACAACTACGTTTTAATTTGCAGTTCTGTAATATCAGGTTTGACTCCCATAAAAATTACATAAGGTCCATCAGGTATACTTTTTGCATGTGGCCATTTATGTTTGATCTTTGGAACTACCGATGGTCCCTTGAAACAAGGATAGAGTGATTCATGAGCACAAAGACAGAAGGTAGCCTTTAGCACATTTGAGTATTTTTTGAAACAAATAAGTCATATACTTATTTTTATATATTTTTTATTTTCATATACATATTTTCAAATACATATATTACCTTATTAGCTGATTATTGACTTACTAATTATTAACTCAAACTTATTTTTATATTTTCATAAATTTAATTATATTTACTATTTTACAAATATATCAAAATATATTACTAATATATCAACATATATTTATTTCAAAATAAGTAAGTCATATGCTCAAAAGTCAAAGTGAAGGAATTGAAACTGCAAGAAAAAAAATATGTATCTACTATCACTTCCAAATTTTTCTCCTGTACATTTGAATTTTTTAAATATAGTTTTGTGCTCACGTCAGCAGCACATATACTCAAATTGGAATAATACAGACAAGATTAACATGTTCAAGGATAAGATGCAAATTTGTGAAGTGTTCCATATTTTATAGACTCTAGCTTAAAGGATGGAAAACAATAATACAAGCCACTGAAAAACAAAAATAAGGAAACAAATATACTTATATCAGACCAAATTGCTTTAAACTTCAAGAGAGTAATTAGAAGCAAGGATAGGCACTACTTATTGATCAGGGAAACTATAGACCATAAGTTCAAACTCTAATATACTCACCAAATATTGGATCAGCAAAATATGTAAGACTTTTGCCCACAAACACAGAGAAACACATGGATTAAAACATGAAAATGGTTGATTTCAACAGACCACTCTCCCCATTGGATAGATTCACTAGGCAGATCAGTAAAGACACAGGAGCCCTAAATGAGAAACTAGAAGAGCTGAGACTAATGAATTTATACATGCTTTCAATACACAAAAAGCAGAATATACATTTCTGTAGTGCACTTGAACATTATGTCAGCTAGATCATATTTTAGAATATAAATAAAACATTCACAAATCATTCTAGGCATCCTGTCAGCTCACAGAGCTATGGAAATAGACATTGATTATAAAAAGAAAATGTGAAGGCACTTTCACACCTGGAGAATGAACACTATGCTGCTTAATAACAACTGAGTTAAACAGTAAATTAGGGAACAAATAAAGAAATTCATGAGACTAATGATAATTAAGAAAGAAGCTACCAAATTCTATGGAATATAGCCAAAGTATAATTAGGGGATAGCACATAGTAATACAGCCTTAAATTGGGAAATATAAAAATATAAAATCAGTTATCTACAAGCACACCTCACTTATTGGGAAAACAAACAAGAGAACCCAAACGCAAATAGAAGAAAAGGAATAATAAAATGATAAGACCAGATATTAAGAAAATAGAATATAGAAATTGTATATATAAATGTTATAGTAACCAAGAAAACATTACAAATAATCATTGACTTGGAGCAGGTTTTTGAACGACTAAACAAGATAGACACACTGTTGGCAAGACTCAGAAGGAAAATAAGGGAAAATGCTCAAATAAATCAGAGCAGAAATGAAAGAGGAGGTATTACTACACAACTCCAAGAAATCCAAGACATCATGAGAGCTTATTATGAACAACTTTACTCTTCCAAAGTAAGCAAGGAGGAAGTAGATAATAGGTCAATCACAAGAAAGGACATTAAAACAGAAATTAAGAATTTCCACAAGAGGCCCGGAGAGATAGTACAGTGGAGTTTGCCTTGCAAGCAGCCGATCCAGGACCAAAGGTGATTGGTTCGAATCCCGGTGTCCCATAAGGTCCCCCGTGCTTGCCAGGAGTTATTTCTGAGCAGACAGCCAGGAGTAACACCTGAGCACTGCAGGGTGTGGCCCAAAAAACAAAAAAAAAAAAAAAAAAAGAATTTCCGCAAGAATAAAAGTCTAGAACCAGTAGAGTTTTTATAAAACTTATAAAATAAAAGTCTAGGACTAGGGTAAATTTTACCAAACATTTATTTTACTCAGCATAACTATTTCCAGGTCCATACATGTATAGAAAAATTGCATGACTTTGTCTCTCCTGATGAATGCATAATATTCCATTGTGTATATGACCACAGTTTCTTTAGTCATTCATCTATTAAAGGTCATCTGGATTGATTCCAGATTCTGGATATTGTAAATAGTACAGCAATAAATATAGGTGTGCAGAAAAAAAAAGAACTACTGCCATTAATTCTTAAATTCTTAAAATATTGAAAAGATTGGAACCCTCCATAACACCTTCTATGAGTATAACAAACACACTGATTTAAAATACTGACAGATACTACCAAATCAACTAGTGATTTCACTACTGAACATAGATGCAAAAATCTTCCACAAAATCTGAGCAAACAAAATCTAAAGATATGTCAAAATATTGTACTCCGCGTACAAGTGGGTTTTATGCAAGAGATTCAAGGATGATTCAATATATGCTAATCAATTAACATAATACACAACACTAGTAAAAGACTGTATAAAAATCAAATGATCATATTAATTAATACAGAGAAAGTATTTGACAAGATCCAAGACCTGTTCATGATTAAAACCTCAGCAAAATAAGTGGGATACGTTGGAAAGTAATCTTCCTCAAGATAGTAATAGCTATATAAAAAGAAGCACACAGCCAATATTATTATTGTTGTTTATTTGTTCTTAGGTTACACAAGTGGTACTTAGAGATTACTCCTGGCTCTGCACCCAGAAATTATTCCATATGGTGCATGGGATGCCATATGGGATGCCAGGGATTGAACCTGGGTCAGTCACGTGCAAGGAAAATGCCCTACACACTGTACAATCACACTGGCCCAATAATTTTATTCTATATTATTATGCTTTAAATAGATCGTTTCTTTTTTAAGCACCATGCTTACAAAATGTTTGTAAAAGGTTTTCAGCCATAAAATTCACATGTTCCTCACCAGTACAACTTTCCTACCATTATTATTCCTTCACTTCTCCTCTCCCTATCCTTTATCTGTCTTCAAGAAAGGTATTGTGTTTCACTCTATCCTTGTCATTAGCTGTTAGTGTAGTTATTATTTTTTTTTTTTTGGTTTTTGGGCCAAACCAAGTGACGCTCAGGGGTTACTCCTGGCTATGCGCTCAGAAGTCGCTCCTGGCAGGCACGGGGGACCATATGGGAACCAGGGGATCGAACCGTGGTCCGTCCTAGGCAAGGCAGCAGGCACCTTACCTCCTGCACCACCTCCCGGCTCCCTGTAGTTATTTTTCTAATTGCACTTTCATCTCCATTGTCTCTGGTTGTTATTATTATACTGTCTTTTATTTTTCTTATATCCCACATGAGTGAGAATCATTTATGCTTATCTCCATCCATATGACTTATTTTATGCAGCAAAATAGTCTCCAAGTCAATACATGTATAAGCAAATTTCATGACTTTATATTTTCTAACAGCTGTACCACATTTCTTTAGCCACTCATTTGTTGTAGGGCATCTTGGGTTGTTTCCAGATTCTGACTATTGTAAATAGGGCTACTATGAACATAGGAGTGCAGAGGGCATTCTTGTATTGTGTTTTTGTGTTCCTAGGGTATTGCTGCATCATATGAGAGCTCAATGCCCAGTTTTTTTTAAGGAATATGCATATTGTTTTCCAAAAACTCTGGACTTAAAGTCATTCCTACCAGCAATGAATGAGTTTTTTTCTCCCACATCCATGCCAACAGTGATTGTTCTTATTATCTGTGATATGTGTCAGTGTCTGTGGTGCTAGATGATATCTCATTGTTTTGATTTGCATCTCCCTGATAATTAGTGATGTGGAGCATTTTTCATGTGCCTTTTGGTCATTTGTATTTCTTCTTTGAGGAAATGTCTGTTCATTTCTTCTCCACATTTTTGGATGGGGTTAGATTTTTTTCTTCAGTACTGTTAGTACCGTATATATCTTAGTATTAGCCTCTTATCTAATGTATGTTGTATGAATAGTTTCTTCCATTCTATGGGTGACCTTATTAATGTTAGTGACTGTTTTCTTCAAAATGCAGAAGTTTCTCAACTTAATGCAGTCCCATTTCTTATTTCTGCCTTCACTTGTTTGGATGAAGTATTTCCTCCTTGATGATGCCTTTAGTTTCAATGTCATGGAATGTTTTGCCTACATTTTTCTATATATCATATAGTTTCATATCTGATATCAAGGTCTTTAATCCATTCGGATTTGACCTTTGGTGTTAGGTAGAGGTCTGTGTTTGCTTTGTTGCATGTCGCTGAACAATTTTCCAACACCACTTTTTGAAGATTTTCTTCCTCCATTTTGTGTTTCTTGCCCCTTTATCAAAGATTAATTGATTCTATATCTAAGGGTATTTTCTGAATATTCAAGTCTATTTATTAATCTGAGGGTTGGTCTGTCTGTATTTCAGTAATAGCTATTAATAACTGTTGCTTTGTAATACAATTTAAAGTTGGAGAAAGTGATGCCACCCATCTTCTTTTCACTCATAGATTCTTCAGCTATACTTGAACATTAATTGTTTCAAATAAATTTCAGGAGTGTTTGATCCAGTTCTTTGAAGATGTCATGGGTATCGTTTAAGGGATTTCACTGAATGTGTAAAATGCTTTGGAAGTATTGCCATTTTAATGATATTAATCCTCCCAATTCTTGAGGAGGGTATATGTCTCCATTTTCTTCTGTCCTCTTTTATTTTTGAAGAGATGTTTATAGTCTTATTTGTATAGATTTTTTTCTTCTTTAGTTGACTTCAAGGTATTTGAATTTCTGCAGTAAATACAATTAATTTTATTTTAATTTTTTGCCTTTGGGGTCATGCCAGATGGTGTTCAGGGGTTGCTCCTGACTCTGTGCTCAGAAATTGCTCCTGTCAGGCTTGGGGGAATCACATGAGATGCCGGGATTCGAACCACCATCCAACCTGGATTGGCTATATGCAAGGCAAATGTCCTACCACTGTGCTATCTCTCCAGACTCTGTTTTTAATGTTCATTTCTTTTCTATCATTATTTGTGTATAAGAAGGTCACTTATTTTTGTGTCTTAGTTTTGTAGCCTGTCATTTTGTTAGATGAATCTATTGATTCCTTTTTTTTGGGGGGTGGCACACCTGGTGATGATCAGGGGTTACTCCTCGCTATTCGCTCAGAAGTCGCTCCTGGCAGGCACAAGGGACCATATGGGGAACCGGGGGATCGAACCACGGTCCGTCCTAGGTTAGCGCAGGCACCTTATCTCCAGCGCCACTGCCCGGCCCCGAATCTATTGATTCTTTTGGTAGCGTCTTTAGGATTTCTAAATACAGTATCATATCATCTGTAAGCAATGAAAACTTGTTTTCCTTTTTTTTTTACATTCTTTCAGGAATTTTCCTATTGCCTGATCATTTGTTTTGAGGTTCTTTTCAAACTGTTCTGTTATGCGTCTTGTCTTCCTGCTCACTGATTCAGCTTTCTGTCACTGTTATTCTGTTGTATAGGCTTTCCAGTGAGATTTTCATTTTGCCTACCAAGTTTTTCAACCTGTTATTTTAGCTTGAAGTTTTCTTATTTCTACTCTCACCCTCTTGCTTCTTATTTGTTGCACATGCAGTTTATTCCATGCTTTCTTTGAGTTCTATGAACAGTTTCAATATTTTTTCCAAAGTCCTTATCAGAAAGGGTAAATGGTGGTTGGTATTTTTTTTTGGTCATTGGAGCTACCATCTTTATTCTCTAAGCAGAATGGTGGGGCCCTGCCTTGTTTCCTTATAGTGCTTTAGTAGTGTTACGTCTATGTCCCATGCAAGCATCCCTTGACTATAAGAGGAGGAGGGATACAGAGTGCAGATCAAAGTGGAGGCTTGGGCTCCTGTTTCTCACTTGAGTGCTTCCAAAGTGATTTCTTGGTCCTAAGGTCTCTGACTCTGCCTCCCATGGCGTTTTGTCTCTGAGGCATTTTCAGCAGCTCTGGATTCCCAGTCTGGACTTCCAAGTCTCACCTTGGTGCTGCAGATGTGACTTCTGGGTCCTAAAGACTCTGTCTCTGCCTTCCGTGGCCTTATTGTCTCTATTAATTTTGTTCTTAATTGTGAAAAACTGAAAATATTTCCAGGACAAAGATGTCCATTGTTTCATTCTTTTTCAACATAATATGAGACCTCTTAGCAATAGCAATTAGGCAAGAGAAAGAAATTCATGGAATCCAAATGGGAAAAGAGGAACTCAAACTGTCTATTTTTTGAAGATAGCATGATGACAAACATTTTTAGAGTCTTCAAAATGCTCTTAAAATAAGCCAATACCAGCAAAGTGTTTGGGTACAAAGTCAATACACAAAATCATTTGCATTCTTTTATACAAATAATGACTTGAAAGAAAAAGAGATGGAAGTCTTTCCCATTGAAAATAGTGTCAAAACCCATCACATATCTAGGAATCAACTTAACTAAAAAGATGAAAGAACTAAATAACAAAAACTTCAAAACATGAAAGAAATAAATTGAAAAAGACCTAAGGAAATTGAAAAATTCTATGCTCATTTATTGAGTCAATTATATCCAAATGATCATCTTACCTAAACTACATTTCTATATTATATAGATTCAATGCACTCCCTATACCAATTTAAACATCATTGTGGAACCATAAAGACACCAAATTGTCAAACCCATACTGTAAAACAGGAAAACTGAAAGGCATCACATTACTTAAATTAAAGCTATATGACAGAACCATAGATATCATAACAGCATGGTATTAGAACAAAGACAGACTTTCAGACCACTAAGTCAGAATAGAATATCTAGTGACAAACCCCCAAGCATAGTCAACTAATTTTTGAAAAAGAACTCAAAAACATGAAATGTAATAAAGACACTGCCTCTTCAATAAATGGTGTTGGGGCAAATGGATTACCATGTTTAAGAAAATAAAGCTGGATTCATTTCTCACACCTAACATAAAGTCAACTTCAAAGTGGATACATAACCTTGAGATTAGACCTGAATCCATAAAGCACAGTGAGGAAAACATGCAGAGCACTCAAAAAAATCTTCAAAGATGTACCAATGGCAAAGGACATAGAATCTAAATATGAATAAATGGAGCTACATCAAACTAAAATTTTTGTATGAAAAAAGAAACATGGGCCCTCAACCTCTCCTCAGAGGGCTAGGAAGGGTCCCCCCAAAACCTGCATCCTGAAGTTGCTCAGGCCAAGAAGCCAAGAAAGACCGAATGAGTAAGGACTGGCTGTGGGGGTAGCCAAGCAGAGAGCTGATACCTTTGTCTGTGGAGGATCTTCCCCGCTGTGCTCTTGAGGACTCTGAGAACTTGAAGGGGCCTGTTGGCTTTGCTTGTGTATTTTTTCTCATTCCCTCAAGCTTTCCTCAGAGGTCTAGGAAGGGCATCCCAAAAAATTGTGACCTGGAGTTGCTCAGGCCAAGAAGCCAAGAAAGACTGCGTGTCTAAGAACTGTCTGTGGGGGTCGCCAGGGAGAGAACCGATACCTCTATTTGTGGAGGATCTTCTCTTCACTGCTCTGCCCTTGATTACTGTGATAACTTAAAGCGACTGTTGGCTTTGCTTGTGTCTCTTTTCTGATTCCCTCAAGCAACCCTCTGAGGTTAGGAAAGCCCCCCCCCAAAAAAAACCGGTCACCTACAGGCCACAGAATCAATGAACCCCACCACAACAAGCAGAAAAAGAGCATACTGCAAGAGTGACAATGGGGAAACCTCACAGGTAAACATCATGCACAGAGAATGAAGATGACAGGCCTAATGACCATCTGATTAATCACACAGATAAAGAATTTAGAATAGAAATATGGATCATGTTCATAGAACTCAAAGAAAGCTTAGTTCAATCTGAACAGACCACAAAAACAAAAATTAGAAAATTCCAAACTGAAATAACAGATCTGAGAAACACAGTAGCTCAACTCAAAAACTGAAAAAAACACAGTGGTTGACCTCTCCAGCAGGGTAACAGCAGCTGAGGACAGAATCGGCGTGCTCGAAGAAGAGATGCAGAAAAATGCAATACAGCAGAACAAACTGGAAGAGACCTTAACACAAAATATCAGATAATGGAAAACATATTCAAGGAATGTGAACAGATGATAATAGAAGTATTTGATAAACTCAACAGAAACAACATAAGAATCATTGGAGTCCCAAAGGCCCAAGTAGGAGATCCCCAGGAAGAATGATTGTCAAAGACATCTTCACAGAGATTGAAGAGTGCATGCAATCAAATCCTCCAAGCCAGAGGAGTACCAGCTAAAAAAACCTGAAGAAAAACACCCCAAGACAAATCCTCGTTACAATGACAAATCCCACAGATAGAGATAGAATACTGAAAGCAGCAAGATCAAAAAGGGAAATTACATTCAAAGGAACATTCCTTAAGACTTACAGCAGGCATGTCATGTCACAAGAAGCCCTCAAGGCTAGAAGACAATGGTGAGATATTGTGACAAGACTGAATGAAATGGATGTCTCACTAAGAATACTGCACCCACTCAACTCACATTCAGGTTTGAAGAAAGGATACATAGCTTCATGGATATGCAACAGCTCAGACACTTCACAGTTGTAAAACAAATCTTAAAGGAAAAACTGAAATGTCTACTTTAAACAAGTGAGACCAACAAACACAGAAAACATATCCACAATGATGACATTAAATCCTATGAAAATCATCTCCCTAAATGTCAATGGACTAAATGCACCAATTAAAAGACACAGAGTGGAAAAATAGGTCAAAAAGATGAACCCAACCTTCTGCTACTTAAAAGAAACACACTTGAATAGTCAGAACAAACATAGACTCAAAATCAAAGGCTGAGGAAAAACATCCAAGCAAACAACATCCTTAGAATAGCTGGGGTGGCCATATTAATATCTGATGACACCAACTTTATACTCAGAAAAGTTTTCAGGGACAAAGATTGACACTTTGTACTAATCAAGGGATATATGCATCAGGAAAACAGACTACTAAACATAAATGCACTCAATGAGAGACCAGCAAATTATCTAATACAATTATTGACAAATCTGAAAGGAGACATCAATAATAACACAAAAATTGTGGGAGACCAAAACATGGCTCTGTCAACACTTGATAGGTCAACCAGATTGATACCCAACAAAAATATATTAGCCCTAAAAAGAGAAATAGAAGAAATAGGACTAGTAGATTTATATAGGACACTCCACCACCAAAAACCTGGATACACATTCTTCTCCAATGTACATGGGTCATTCTCCAGGATAGACCACATGCTGGCACATAAAACATACCTACATAAAATCAAGCCCACAAGGTTCTGAAATTAGATGTGTACTAAAAAGGGGCACAGAAGAAAAACGTTAACACTTGGAAATAAAACAGCCAGCTACAGAACAATGAGTGGTTCTGAGATGAAATCAAAGAGGAAATCAAAACTTTCCTGGAAAGAAATGATAATGTGAATACACAAATTACCATAATCTATGGGACACAGCAAGAGTGGTCCTGAGAGGAAAATTTATAGCTCTGCAAGCACACATCAGGAAGGAAGAAAGGATATACCTGAATAACTTAGTGACACAGCTCATAAAATTAGAAAATGATCCACGAAAGAACCAAATATAGGGAGAGAGAAGGAAATAACAAAGCTGAGAGAAAAAAAATCAATGAAGTGGAAACCCAAAATACAATCCAAAATATGAACAAAAGCAGAAGTTTGTTTTTGAAAAATAAAGATTAATAGACCATTGGAAAAACTCATAAAAAAAGTGAGAGAGAGAAAACTGATAACCTGTATTAGAAATGAAAAGGGGGAGATCATGATAGATAATGCAGAGTTCCAAAGGATAATCAAAGACTACGTTGAGAAACTTTATGCTACTAAAAAACCCTCATCACTATTGAGGAAATTGAAACTCTAATCAAATGTCTGCCAAAAATAAAAAGCCAGGCCAGATGGATTTACTAATGAATTCTTTCAAACCTTTCAAGAGGAACTACTACCAATACAGCCAGGTTCTTCCATCAAATTTAAAAAATGGGAACACTATCAAACAGCTTTTATGAAGCCAACATCACCTTGATACCAAAACCAGAAAGAGATGCTGCAAAAAAAAAAAAGAAAAGAAATTATAGACCAATATCCATGATGAATGCAGATACAAATATCTTCAACAAAATCCTGGCAAATAGGATTCAATGGATAATCAAGAAGGTCATTCTCTATGATCAAGTTGGTTTCAACCTAGGAATGCAAGGATGGTTTAACATCCATAAATCATACAAAATATCAACGGCAAGAAAAATAAAAATCACATGATCATATCAATAGACACAAAGACCATTTGATAAGGTCCAACACCCATTATTTACCAATACACACAGCAAGGTGGGAATGAAAGGAACCTTTCTCAATATAGATAAGACCATCTACCAAAAGACATTGGCAAATATTATCCTCAATGGAGAAAAATTAAATGCCTTCTATCTAAATTCAGGTACAAGACAAGGCTATCTGCTCTCACCACTTCTTCAACATAGTGCTGGAAGTACTTTCTTTTTTTTTTGTCCCCTAAATTCCCAATACAGACCAGGCAAGGGTCTGGGTTGAGGTGTATTTGGGGTGCATTTACTGTACCTCCTCTTTCTATACAGTCAGTGTGAAGAACACAGCCTGTGATAAGAATTGGGAGGCCTTATTTTTTTTTCTTTTCTTTCTTTTTTTTTTTT
>PVKC010015170.1:0-21651 GCA_004027635.1 Crocidura indochinensis | reverse complement strand
TTCAAGCCTATTCCACTGATCTGAGGGCCTGTCCTTATGCCAATACCATGCTGTTTTGATCACTGTTGCTTTGTAGTAAAGTTTGAAATTGGGGAAAGTAATTCCTCCCATGTTCTTTTTCCCAATGATTGCTTTCGCTATTCTAGGGTGCTTATTGTTCCAAATGAACTTCAAAAGTGCCTGATCCACTTCTTTGAAGGATGTCGTGGGTATCTTTAGAGGGATCGCATTAAATCTGTATAATGCCTTGGGTAGTATTGCCATTTTGATGATGTTAATCCTGCCAATCCATGAGCAGGGTATGTGTTAAAAAGTACAGAGTGAAAGAAAACATATAAGAGATCACAAAACAGGGGATGGGTGGGCCGGAGCCATGGCATAGCAGTAGGGCATTTTCCTTGCACATGCTGACTAGGACGGACCGAAATTCCATCCCCCAGGTTCCCAAATGGTCCCCGAAGCCCAGAGCGATTTATGAGCACATAGCCAGGAGTAACCCCTGAGTGTCACTGGGTGTGGCCCAAAAACAAAACAAAACAAACAAACAAACAAAAAAAAACGGGATGGTGAGTTGAATGGGTGGTGATTAAAGGCATTTCTGTCAGTGGGGGGAGAAAATTTTCTTAAATTCTATTATGAGCAGAGTTATGTATAGCATTACTTTTTGTACTTTAAATGGTTAAATTCTATCATGTGTAAACTATATCTCAGATTTAAATATAGTTGGTAGTGTATATCATATTGAGTGAAGTAAGCCAGAAAGTAAGACAGATACAGAATGATCTCTTCTATGTGGGAGATTAAGAACCATAGTCAGGAAATAACAAATGGCCAAAGGCAACAGAGCCTAAGAACTGGTCTACAGAATTAAGCTTACCACTGGGACGATTGGGGAGATCCTGAGACGTTGGTGTAGGGAAGCAGATACTCTGATGGCTGGATGATGGGAAAAGGGGTGTTAGAATATTGTATGCGTGAAACCCTACTATCAGCATTATAATTCGTGGTATCAAAAATAAAAATTCTTTTTTTGTTTTGTTTTTGTTTTGGAGCCATACCAGGTGACGCTCAGGTTATTCCTGGCCATATTCTCAGAAATCGCTCTTGCTCAGGGGGCCATATGGGATGCTGGGGTTCAAACCCAGGTTTGTCCTGGGTCAGCCACGTGCAAGGCAAACTGCTGTGCTATTGCTCCGGCTCCCCAACCCCCTTTACTTATTTTCAAAAGTAATTTAAAGAGGAGCTGCAGAGACAGCACAGCAGGTAAAACACTTGCCTTGCATGTGGCTGACCCTTTAAAGAATACTTTGGGGGCCGTAGGTTTTTTACCTTGTACATGACCAACCCAGGTTTGACTCCTGGTATCCTAAATGATTCACCTAAGCCTGCCAGGAATGATTTCTGAGTGCAGAGCCAGGAGTAAGCCCTGATTGCCACTGGGTGTGGCCAAAAAATAAATAAATAAAACTTTTATGGTATGAAAACATCATAATTTGCTTGTTTTTGGTTTTCATGGGTGTCTTAATGGTCCCTTTTGAGGGGTGAAAAGGAAGTAAAAGATGGGGGGAAGGAGTGTTATTATTGGCTTGTATGGATTACCCTTAGTTCTACTATCTTCTATGGAAACTCCAAAAGTAAGCTTCTCAAAGTAACTGTGGTGTTTTTTCTTACTAAATTATCTACTGCACATGAATAAAAGGGAAGAAAGCATGAAACTATTTGCTCAAGAGTTCAGAACTTCACTCCTCCCATTACAAAATCTTTTGCATAACTGTTATAGTTACTTGCATAGACATCAGTATGCTGATTTAATTAATGCACCAGGCCAGTGAGAGAGTTCAATGGGCTTTACTTGATAAAGACCCGGGATTAATCTCTATATGGTCCTGGAGCAATGCCCAATCATAGAGCCAAGAGTATGTCTCTGTGCACTATTGGGTATGTCTCTGTGCACTATCCCTCTCCCAAAAAGGCAACAAAAATTATTTTAATTTAAAAATGAAATGTAGGGGTCAGAACAATGTTGCATGGCATAAGGCGTCTGTTTGCCTTGTGCACGATAGTCTAGGACGGACCACAGTTCAATCCCCGGTGTCCCATATGGTTCCCCCAAGCCAGGAGCGATTTCTGAGCACATAGCCAGGAGTAACCCCTGAGCGTTACCAAGGTGCCCTCCCCCACCAAAAAGCAAAACAAAAAATAATAAAAATAATAAAAATGAAATGTAGGGGCTGGAGAGCTATCACAGCAGTGGGGCATTTGCCCTGCGTGCGACAGACCCAGAGAGGGGTTGTGGGGACCTGATTCAATTCCCAACCTCCCATTAGGTCCTCCAGTCTTCCAGGAGCAATTTCTGGGTGCAGGCCCAAGAGAGACTTCTGGGTGTTGCTGGGTGTAGCCCGGAGGTAAGTCGATGAACCAATCAATAGATGAAGTTTAAAAAAATAAAAATGAAATGTACAGTTGAATGTCAAGACTTGGAAATTTATAATGAGTCCCTTGGGTACTTACTTTTGACTTTATATAATATGATGGACTTTGGTATGAGAGAAAGTAGGTGCAAACAGGGAAGTCAGGAGGAGATTGATAGAAGCTTTTTTTTTTTTTCAAATAAAGTAGAAAAGTACAGTAAAAAACATGACTCATTAATTAGTATTCGATTGATTTCATTGTGAATTTCAATTCAACTCATTGCTAAAGCTAGTGTCTCATTTTCAATTCCTTTTCAGCTGGCTATATTTAAGTTCTATAAATTTCCCGGAAGGTTGACTTTTAGGGGTATTTTATTGTATTCGTTCCAAATCCGCTTCTCTTTCTGGCACAGATACAGAAAAGTCACACTTCACTCGAGATCCCTCTCAGCTGAAAGGCGTGCTTATTCGAGCATCTTTAAAAAAAAGCACAATGGGATTTGGCTTCACCATCATTGGTGGGGATCGGCCTGATGAGTTCCTGCAGGTGAAGAATGTGCTGAAGGATGGGCCTGCTGCTCAGGATGGGAAGATCGCTCCAGGTGACCTTCACTTTCAGAACTTCAAACAGCAGTAATCCCATCCCAAACTGATTGTGAAAATTATTTCTAAAGGAGGGGCACTACATTTTACAGATGAAGAAGCCAATTCCTTTACTAAAATAGTTTAATCTCTAAAATATCACATACTGATTTTGAGGAAGGGCAGGGTATTTTTTTTTTCTTTTAAGTAACTTAAAAAGATACTGGAGAGAGAGTTCAATCAGAATTAGCCAAGCGCATTCTTTGCATGTCAGGGGCTTAGGTTTCATCCCAGGCACCATATGCTAAAACATCTCTTAGCTATTGCATATGCTGTTAGTATTTCATAATAGAGATTCAGGTTTGTCCCCTAAACACCACAAGGATCCAACTACTAAACAGTGCCTGAGCACTGCCAAATATAGACCCACAACCCCCTATACACAAAAAATAATAAGGCATTTCTTCAAAAAATATGGAAAATTAACTCTTTTGCAGTAGCAAGCCAAAGATTTTTTTTTTATTTCGGAAAATGTTTTTATTTGTTTGATTCTGACTATGTGTAGAGGAACAAATAGATACTTTGTTTTCGAAAAATCTTTACTTGATAATCATTAGAAATTTTTACATGGCAGAAAGTGTTTTAAGACTTATGGACTAGAAGTTCTGATTACAGAAACCTTGAGCACTTTTTCCCAGTAAGATTTTAATATTGCTATGAGATTGCTTCTTGCATAGCTTGCTTGACTTTTCTGTTTTAATCATTGGTACTTTTGATCATCACTATAGAATCAGCTTAAAGAGGTGGATCTCTTATATACTGTGCTTTTTAGAGACTTGGAACAAAAACTTTAGAGATTAAAGTTAGTAGTAAGGATTTTTCTTTCAGTTCTTTTTGACTTTTCATCACTTTTCTATGAGACTTATCTATCACTTAACTATTACATATGCTATTAGGATTTCATAAAGAGGTTCAGATTTATCTAAAACTAATATCTAATTTGGATAGCAATGCAATGCTTCTGAGAACATTTGGGACACTTTAATCAAGGAAAGCAAAATCAGAACTTTGTTTCTAATTCCTCTGATTTCTTTATCTTCTTAGATTATGGAAAGACTTTTCAAAGTCTAACATTTGTTTTGAATACATCATGTTGATTTTTTTTTTTAGCCTACCTGCAATCAGCACAAATGGAAAGCACCTTTATTTGGCATTAACCTTTGAAATAATCATAGTCAAATAAAAACAAGCTTATGAGACATTATAGGACACTTTTTAAAGCTGCATTGGGAAATAAATAACTAACGAATGTCAAGCAGTCATAATTCTGCAACCAAGTAAGCAAAGTAGTATTAAAGGATACAACCAAGCTCTGTAAGGAGGAAGTCAGCTGATTTTTCAGTGTCTTTTTTTTTTGTTGTTGTTGTTGTTGTTTTTATTTTTTTTGGGCCACACCCGGTGACGCTCAGTGGTTACTCCTGGCTATTTGCTCAGATGTCGCTCCTGGCAGGCACGGGGGACCATATGGGGAACCAGGGGATCGAACCACGGTCCGTCCTAAGTTAGCGCAGGCAAGGCAGGCACCTTATCTCCAGCGCCACTGCCCGGCCCCTGATTTTTCAGTGTCTTAAGAGTAGCATTTCTTGCTTATGTAGATCATTTTTTGTCACTTTTTTCTCTTTTGAAGTCTGAATTACTTGAAATAATTATTTCAGTAAGTCAACAGTTTATAAAAATGATATTGAAAGAAAATTCATTCATATTTTAGCTTCTAATAGTCAATTATTCAATGCCAGAATGAAATTTTAAGTAATTTGCAATTATTGACTCTTTAAAATCAAATAATTAGGTGGTATTTAAAGAGTGCCTATTGTACAAGCAGCCAGTAGAATTCTGTTACCTACAGAATATGCCTAGAGTATAATTCTTAGATAAGATTCAGGATATCCTGACAATAATAATATAAATCTCCAGTTATAGCTTTTTAAATATTTTACTTGAGCTTGAAGCCATAACCCTTTGCCACAAAAATAGTAAGATTTGGGTCAGAGAGTAGTACAGGGGTTATAGTGCTTGCCTTGCATGAAGGTAACTCTGGTTGGAATCCTTGGTACCACCTAGGGTCTCCCAAGTACCTCTAGAGATCACTCTGGAGCACAAAACCATGAATAGCCACTGAGGACTGTTGGACTTAGTCACAAAACAAATTAACAATTTTTTTTTTTTTTTTTTTTTTGGTTTTTGGTTTTTGGTTTTTGGTTTTTGGGCCACACCCGGTGACGCTCAGGGGTTACTCCTGGCTATTCGCTCAGAAGTCGCTCCTGGCAGGCACAGGGGACCATATGGGGAACCGGGGGATCAAACCGTGGTTTGTCCTAGGTTAGCGCAGGCACCTTATCTCCAGCACCACTGCCCGGCCCCCCAAATTTTTTTTTTTTGGTTTTTGGGCCACACCTGGTGACGCACAGGGGTTACTCCTGGCTATGCGCTCAGAAATTGCTCCTGGCTTGGGGGACCATATGGGATGCTGGGGAATCGAACCGTAGTCCGTCCTAGGCTAGCGCACGCAAGGCAGATGCCTTATTGCTTAGCATCACTGCTCCGGCCCCTAAATTATTTTTTTAAAGATTTTATACATGTGCATGTTCTTTTTAGAGAGGGAACCTGAAAAGAACATGAAAGATGTTTAAAAACTATATGTAACAGTTAATGAATACTAAGAGATATCTTAGAAATTGATTTGGGACAGATGTCCGGACTAGGGATTGATCCCAGGAACTCAGACGTGCAGTGTGTATACTCTATTATTGAACCCCAGCCCTGTGAGAGGGTTTCATTTAATTTTAATTTAGATGTTATACTTAGATTATCTCCCTAATGAGATTGGTTTATATGTGTTTTGGGGGCCATACCTGGTGATGCTCAGGGGTTACTCTTGGCTTTGAACTCAGGAGTTACTCCTGGCTGGCTTGAGGAGGGACCATATGGGATACCAGGAACTGAGCCCAGATCAGCTGTGTGCAAGGAAAACACCATACTATCCACTAGCCCTGTGACTGTTTTAATATTTTTAAATGTGATTATGTTTCACCAGGTGATGTTATTGTAGATATCAATGGCAGCTGTGTCCTGGGTCACACTCATGCAGATGTTGTCCAGATGTTTCAGTTGGTACCTGTCAATCAGTATGTAAACCTCACTTTATGCCGTGGGTATCCACTTCCGGATGACAATGAAGATTCTGTGGTGGACATTATTACTGCTACTCCTGTCATCAATGGGCAGCTATTAACCAAGGGAGAGACTTGTGTGAACACTCAGGATTTTAAGTCAGGAACAGTGACTCTGGATCAAAATGGAAAATCAGGACACACCTTGACCATTGATCGTCTTAATGGACCATCAGATCCCAGTGAGCAGAGAGCATCCCTGGCCTCCTCAGGGAGCTCCCAGCCTGAGCTTGTGACTATCCCTCTGGTGAAGGGCCCGAAAGGTTTTGGGTTTGCCATTGCTGACAGCCCCACAGGACAGAAAGTGAAAATGATCTTGGATAGTCAGTGGTGCCAAGGCCTACAGAAAGGGGACATCATTAAGGAAATTTACCATCAAAATGTGCAGAATTTAACGCACCTCCAAGTGGTAGAGGTGCTGAAGCAGTTTCCCGTTGGTGCAGATGTGCCATTGCTAATCTTGAGAGGAGGTGAGTAAAAGTCCAATAAGGCAAAATCTACATTGTTCCTGCGTTTCTATCCATTAATTGTCCTTCTTTAAGGTCGAATGCCTCTCTTCCCAGTACACTTAACTGGTAATTGGTGTGTCTTTTCCTTACAGTTTCTAACTGTTTCAGTAAGCGATGTCTTTGGCAGCACTTTTTTTAAGCTATTAGTGGTTTTACCCATGCCCATTATGGACCTTCTTCCTCTTAGTTCCTTTTAAAATCTGATTTATAGCTTTCCTGATTAGAGAGAGATACAGCATTTTTCTACCTCAAACAAACAAAATGCCTCTGAATTTAATTTTTTTCTGTTGATGACAGTAATAGAAATTGACTCTTTCAACCAGGGGTACTTCATCTGTATCTCTGTAATGTACTAAAGATGTTTTCAAAGAGCTAACAGCTCTGTGAATAAGCAAAATGTTGGATAGGATGTTAATCTGTTCCCTAAAAGCAATCATGATAGCTGGAGCTCATAAAGCTTTTATCTTAAGCGTTAGAATCTGTCTGGAAATGTTAATTAAGCCCCATAGTGCTCATGTGCTAGAGACAGTTTTTATTTTCAAGGTCATCAGCTGACTTGAACTGCTCCCCAGACATTAAAAATTCAGTTCCAAGGACTAATCACAAAGCTGCATTTCAATAGGCCATTTAAATCTGTACCTATGAAGATTCATAGTTTAAAGATTAAAGTGGGGCCCTTCACTTTTTATCTCTCTGACATTTTATTTTCATTTTTGAAGCAATTGAACAAGTTAACTTCTTCGGGGCATTTCCTTCAATCTCATTTCTTTGAATCATTTTGTTTTATGTTTTGGTCAAACAAAATTTAGCCCAGTCATCCTTGGTTTCAGTAGAAGTTAACAGACGCTAGATTTGATATCACACCAGTTTGATGTCAATTTTCTGTCTTACTGCTATGAACTTTTGCACTATAGGAAAGAAAGTGAATTGTGAATCATTCGTTTTCCTGGTCTTTGTAATAGCAATAACATTATGCCCTCATATATCAGACAAATGAAATAATAGATATTTAATGCCTGGTGTTAGAAGATGTGGAATTTACAAATCTAAAAGTTGAAGCTAGTTTTAGCAAAACTTTAGCAATATGTGTAGTCTGAAAATTATTCCTCTGTTTTTAAACTTCAGCTCTTTTTTTTTAAAGGTCCTCCTTCCCCAACGAAAACTGCCAAACTGGTGAGTATACAATGCCCTAGCACACTTCTTCCAAACATACCAAGAGAGATGCCGCCAATAATGTCTTCTATAGGAGCAGTTCATGGTTGTGGTGGTGGTGATGATGCTCAGCTGAGAGAAGCTAAGGATGTATTTCCTGGACTGGTGTCAAACTGAAAGGAAGCACGTGAGCTACCAAGCGGTGTGCTCTCCTCCACAAGGATTCTGTTGGATAGCTTGAGGCCTGTTCTACCAACTATCTTGTCCTGACTAGTCTAGGTGGACACATCTGAGGTTTATTTAGTGGTTCTTTGCTTTCTTTGTATTTTAGAGGAGCAAGCTCTAAAAAAACTCTAAAGAAACTGAATGTCTGGGCAGATAATAAATGTTCATTTCCTCCTTGCTACCCAAAGAGAAGGCCTAGTAGTTTCACTTCATTTCACGGGGACTCAGAAGACTTAAAGCAGCATTGCCCATCTTTTTCTATCTGAGGATTAGGGAAACATGAGAAATATTTTACACACTGATGAGGCAGAAATAAAACACATTTTGACAATAAGAACATGTATGTATCTGCACAGCTACATGATTCAGGTATACCATACATTAATGAGGACTTTTTTTTTTTTTTTTTGGATTTTGGGCCACACCCAGTGACGCTCCGGGGTTACTCCTGGCTATGTGCTCAGAAATTGCCCCTGGCTTGGGGGACCATATGGAACACGGGGGATGGAACCATGGTCTGTTCTAGGCTAGAGCGCACAAGGCAGATGCCTTATGCCCTGCGCTACTGCTCTGGCCCCAAGGAGTAATACATTTTTGGTAAACAAAACAGATCTGTAGATCAGCACTGGTCCAAGGATTAGTGGTTAAAAACCTGTGCTCTAGAATAATTGGGGCCTGGCCTCAGTAGGCTTGTTATCCAAAGAATTAGGCCATCAAAAATAACTTTTGCCGGGCGGTGGCGCTGGAGGTAAGGTGCCTGCCTTACCTGCGCTAACCTAGGACGGACTGTGGTTCGATCCCCGGTTCCCCATGTGGTCCCCCGTGCCTGCCAGGAGTGACTTCTGAGCGCATAGCCAGGCGTAACCCCTGAGCGTCACCGGGTGTGGCCCAAAAACCAAAGAAAAAAAAAACTTTTATTGGTATTCTTTATTCAAGTAGCCTATTTTTAAGGACTTACAGGGAGAGAATAAGAGCTAAAGAGAATGGGTGCACCAGTGCTGGTATGGGTGCAAAGAGAAAAGAATTCTTATTCACTGTTGGTGGAAATGGCGACTAGTCCAGCCTTTTTAGAAAACTATATGAGTATTACTGGGGAAAAAAAAAGGAATTGAGTCCCATTTGACCCAGCAACACCACTTGGAATATTCTGAATATTCTTTCCAAGGGTTCAAAAACAAAATGAAAAAAAAAAAAAAAAGATATTTGCACCCTCTGTTGCAGCACTATTCCACAATAGCCAAAATCTGAAAATCCAAGTGTCTTAGAATAGATGGCTGAATAATGAAACTATAATCACACATACACAATGGAATACTTACTTTGCCATAAGAAAAAGATAAAGTCATGAAACTTGTACCTACATGGAGTGACCTGGAGAGTATGATGCTGAGGGAAGTTAGAGGGAGAGAGGTGTACACAGAACGATCTCTCTTGTGCAGGATATAAAGAGATATAATGGTGGAATAATGAATGCCCAAAGACTATGAGAACAAAGAACATGAGAACTGGTATTTAGTAGGGAACAAGCCCCTTGAGGGGCCTGAAGGATGTTGGGAGAGAAGAAAGGGGGTCAGGGGAACATCTATGGCAGAGGAAAGGATTCAACCAGGAAGAGAAGTAGTGCTGAAAGGTTACCAGTAAAGTGTCATGTTTGATATCCTATTAGCAACAATATTGTAAACTATGGTGCAAAAACAATTTTAAAAAGTGCCTCTTATAGAAGCAAACAGGTGGGGGAAATGGGCCATTAGTATTGGGAGGTATATGAAGATGAAGGGATCAGTGTTGAGACATTCATTGTGAAGAACTTTGTAATATCACGGTGACTATATAAAAGATTAAATTAAAAAAATAAAGATGAATGCACCTGCTACTGTTGTTGTTAAGGAAATGGCGACCTGCACATGTTTTATTACTTAAATGTACACCATTAAATGGTCAAAAAGACAGGTGTATACAAAATCCTAGTGTCGTTTTCACTTTCTTGATTTGGCAGCTGTCATCTCACAAGAGAAAGACGGTCAGTTTCAAGAGCTGTAAACTGTAAAATGCTATTAAAGGAAAGAGCATCAGCTAGAAAAGGGACTTAGCAAATTTATGGCTTTATGGATCAAAAGGAAAGATTCACTCCGAACTTCACAGTCTGTGTTACTTAGATCCAGTGAGGGCAGACGGTCATTTCTGCCTTTCCAGTGAAAATTATACTGTTTCCCCACATTTTTCTGCTTCTTATGGTAAATAGTTTTCACTCCTGGGCTACCATATTTGTTTCCTAATGGAAAACTCTAATGGATTGCCCTGTTTCTGACAGAACCCCAGGGTGAAGGTAACCTGGCTTCCCTGTTACTTAACGGGATATAGGTCAGTGAAGCTTACCATTAATATAGCACTGTCCTCCATCAGTCCCTGAGGAACTCCTGCTCCTGTAATCTAGTCAGCATTGTTATTTTATCAGTAATGTCTGTATACCGCTCCTCACACTATTTCACAATAACAAGCAGCCCTAAAAATCATCCATTGTTTTCTTAGAACATTGATTTGATTTTATGGAAACATTTGTTATTAGTCATTTTGCTTGAACTATTATTTGTGGTAAGGTTTTTATCTGAATAAGGATGTTTTGAAAATATGCCACTCTCTTTCCTGATCCTGTTTGCCTGGCCTGGTACATTCTCCCCATAATATATTAGAATTGACCAATAGGGTTTTCACATTGTCATTCTTATAATCTAGAATAAGTACTTCCTAGTTTGTTTTCTTAGGAAAAATACTATCTTTTTTGTTGTTGTTTTGGTTTGTTTTTTGGGTTTTGGGCCACATCTGGCAGTGCTGTGGGGTTATTCAGAAATCACTCCTGGCAGGCTCCCTATCGGATGCCGAGGATTGATCCCAGATACATCCCGTGTCTTGCAAGGCATTTTCACTGACAATTAAAATCAGTGAATGGGAAGGATGAGTAGGATATGGTTTATCAAGAACTTTATGAATGGGGCCAGAGCGGTAGGGCAGCGGTAGGGCCTTTGCATTACACGCGGCTGACTAGGAAGGACCTCGGTTTGATCCCTGGCATCCCATATGGTCTCCTGAGCCAGAAGCGATTTCTGAGCACATAGCAGGAGTAACCCTTGAGGGTCACTGGGTGTGGCCCAAAACAAAACAAAAAGAATTTTATGAAGGGGGCCAGAATGGTAGCTTAGTGATAGGATGTTTTCCTTGCACGCAACTGACCTAGGACCAACCCAGGTTTAATTTCCAACATCCCATATTGTTCCCTGAGCCTGCCAGGATTGATTTGTGTGTGTGTGCACATGCGTGTGTGTGTGTGTGTGGATGTGTGTGCGCTCGGGTTACTCCTGGCTATGTGCTCAGAAATCGCCCCTGGCTTGGAGGACCATATGAACTTGGTTAGTGTGTGCAAGGCAAATGCCCTACTACCTGCGCCACTGTTCCAGCTCCAGGATTGATTTCTGAGCGAAGAGCCAGGAGTAACCTCTAAGCACCGCTGGATGTGCCCCCCCCCCAAAGAATTGTATGAGGGCTTCCCTTAGTGTCCCCGTTTATTTACTTGAGAAAGGTTTCTCCATCTTCTCAACATCCATTCGAGTCTTGTTGGAGGATGATGTCAGTTGACTTCATCATCACTTTTTCTGGTTGAAATTAAATTGTTAATATTAATAATAACTAATATTAATTAATATTTTAACCAAATATACCTGGTTCTGAATGTGAATTCTTCCAAAACTACAAAGATGCTGTGACATTGACCCTGCCACCCATACATCTGTACTATATTTCTGCACCTGGTTTATATATCTTATGAAATCAGTATTTCTCAAATATTAAGAAAAGGTCTTTTTCTTTCCAGAAAACTGATAAGAAAGAAAATTCAGGAAGTTTAGAGGCCATAAATGAGACTCTTCCTCAGCCTATGCCTTTCCCACCCAGCATAATCAGGTCAGGATCCCCCAAATTGGATCCTTCTGAGGTCTACCTGAAGTCCAAGACTTTATATGAAGATAAACGTAAGTAATTGTGGGATAGTTAAGGAGAATATGTCCTAAAATTAATTGGTAGTTTTGGTTGGTTGTTTTAGTACATTGGTTGTTTGTTTTAGGACCACAATAAGATATTATTAGGGCTTATTTTTGGCTTTATGCCCAGGGAACAATCCTGGTGGGGCACAGGAGACTTTATGGGGGTTGCTTAGGATTTGACATGGGCAGAGTCAGTCATGTGCAAGGCAAGCACCCTACCCACAGTACTATTTTTCCACACCCCTCATGAATGATTGAATACTTAATTCAAGTTCCAGGCACCTAGAGTTATAAAGTGGCTAAGGTATTTGCCTTGCACACATCCACCACAGGTCAATCCCTAGGACCCCAGATGGTCTCCCAAGAACTCAGGTAAGATTATTAAGATTAGGTTCAGAGAGTAGTACAGGGGTTAAAGTGCTTGTCTTACATATAGCTGGTGCCGGTTGGAATCCTTGGCACCACCTATGATCTACCAAGTACCTCTAGGGATCACTCTAGAGCACAAAACCATGAATAGCCACTGAAAACTGTTGAACATAGTCACAGAACAAAAGAACAAATGGTTCCTGAGGCAAAGTACTAAAAACTGTATTTAGTGTCTATTAACTACCTGACATGATCAGACACATAAAGGTTTTGTTTGGGGACCATACTTGAAGGTACTCAGGGCTTATCCTGGCTCTGCTCAAGGATTACTCCTTTTAGAGATCAAGCCTAGATCAGTTACATGCACACCAGTTGCCCTACCCACTGTGCTTACTAGTTCATGGAGTAGTTCTTTAAAAATCTAAATCTATTCCTTAAGAAAAAAAGAAGAAACATAACAAAAAAAAAAATTAAGGGGTTAAAAAATACTGTAAGAGTATCCCATCTTGGGGCCCGGGAGATAGCATGGAGGTAAGGCATTTGCTTTTCATGCAAAAGGTCATCCGTTCGAATCCCGGTGCCCCATATGGTCCCCCGTGCCTGCCAGGAGCAATTTCTGAGCATGGAGCCAGGAGTAACCCCTGAGCACTGCTGGGTGTGACCCAAAAACCAAAAAAAAAAAAAAGAGTATCCCATCTTTTTTGTTTTTACTTTTGGGCCACATCCTGTGATGCTTAGCTCTTGACTCTGCACCCTGGAATCATTCCAGGGTTCTCAGGAGACCATTTGTGGTCCTAGGGATTGACCTGTGGTGGCTATGTGCAAGGGAAGTACCCTACCCACTGTACTATTGCTCCAACTCTATACTGCCCCATATTTTTTTTTTTGGTTTTTGGTTTTTGGGTCACACCCGGCAGTGCTCAGGGGTTACTCCTGGCTCCATGCTCAGAAATTGCTCTTGGCATGCACAGGGGGCCATATGGGATGCAGGGATTCGAACTGATGACCTTCTGCATGAAAGGCAAACGCCTTACCGCCATGCTATCTCTCCAGCCCCTGTCCCATCTTTTAAATGTTTCTTTTCTTCCTATTTTTCTTTAACTCTAGGTGTCTGGAATTCAGTATTCACTCAGTCATTATTTTTTAAAACTGTATTTAGTATTAATTAGATTGATAACTGCATTAACTACCTGATATCATCAGATATAAACTTTGCATCCAAAAAGATGATTATAAGTGAAAAAGCAGATACAAAATCAGAGAAGGACAAATAAATTTAAAAAGTACAGTGATAGAAGAATGTTTTGGGTAAAGTGGGATCAAAATAGGAATTGGTCCAAGACAGTAGTTATAGCACAGTGGGTAGGGCATTTGTCTTGCATGCCATTGACCTGGCTTCGATCTCTGGCATCCCATATGGTCCCCGAAGCCTGCCAGGAGTGATTTCTGAGCACTTCCAGGTATGGCCCAATCCCTTCCCTCCCCAAAAGAAGAAATGGTCTGTTGTAGGAGTGTGGGGAGGAAGAAGTATCTGGTTCATGTAGGATGTTGAGATTCAACCAAGTGTTACTTGGTGAAGAAGCATGTTTGCGACAAATGAAGAGTACAAAGTGAAGGATTCATTTTCATATTAACCTACTTGGTCTAGGACATGTATGACAAGTTTTGTGTGGCTGCATGTGCCTGAAACAGGAGGCAAAATGCAGAGCAGAATTTGTGGAGGGCCTGTTCTACCATCCTCAAGAGATTGGAATTGATCACATAAAGCAGAGAGCACTATTATTGGACTTGTGGCTTAGATAAAGTGCTCCAGCCTATACAGAAATATGAGTGTGCTGTTTGAGGAGCCTGGGTGTAGCTGAGGAATGAGGAGAGAGCCATGCAGAACAGAAACCCATAGTCAAAATCGGTGCCTTCTAATGCTGCAGTCTCCACAGTCAGATCATGGCTCTAAGCAGGATAAATTTTTTTCAATTGATTCTTAAGAAATCGAAGTCTACAGTGGAAAAGATGAATCTAGGTTGGAAATATTTTATGTCATTGATTTCATAAATGTTTTATGTCATTGACTTTATACATATTGGACCAGTTGCAGAGCCCTATCTTGATAGTCCTAGACCATAATTGGAAGGGCAGAAACTAGCTATAAGCATCAAAAAATTATCATTTAGTTTTTAGTGTAATTGTGGAGAAGTCCTTTGTTCACATTGCCTGTTCATAACCTGTCCGTTTTCAGTTACTGATATAAACTGATCATTACAATTATCTCATGTGAGTTGGCCTAATGAGTCTTTATTTCTAAGGTTTTTTGGTTCTAATAAGAAGAATTTATCAAAAGACATTGCTTCTAATGATATATTTAGGATTGACCCATATATAGATAACCATTTTTCCTATACTCCCCTGACTATTCTCTTTTGCTTTCTTACAAATACTTTTTATAAATAACACTAATTTTTCCCAGATATAAAATTTTAATCATGAAGTAGTTTTCCCTGACTTAATATTTTGATGAATGCTACTGTTCTTTCAGCATGAGAAGGTTGGCCCCTGGAAATTAAACTGACTTTAAGCCTCACTCTACTATATATAGACTTGCTTTTTGAAATGAGCAGGTTACTTGGGACCTTGGTTATTTTCTGCAGACAATTAGGCTGTTACTTTTTTCTTGTTTGTTTTACTTTAGAAACACACCTGGCAGTGCTCAGGGACCACTCCTGGCAGGGTTCAGGTGATCAGATATGGTGCAGGAGATTGAATCTGGGTCAGTTGCATACAAGGCAGACATCCTACATACATCATACATCCTGTATGATCTGTCCAACCCTGTTACTTATTTTGTTTAAGAATAATAATGATCAAGAACGTAGCTCATCTGTAGATCTCTGATCTGGCATGTGTAAGGCTCTGAGTTTGATCACCAGCACTACACTGCAAGACTTAATTTTAAATAACATCATTTTGTAGAATTGGGCTATATAATCATTCCATATGAAATGTTTTTTCTGAGTTAAAATTATTAGCTGAAAGGCCTTCATAGGCATTCTTATTTGGGGGGTGGCAGGTTTGGGTCACATTCGGCGCGCAGGGGTTACTTCTGGCACTGTGCTCAGAAATCGATCCTGGCAGGCTCAGGGGACTATATGGAATGCTGGGATTCGAACCACAGCCTATCCTGGGTCCACTGCTTGCAAGACAAACGTCCTACCGCTGTGACGTAGGACGCGTCCAGCCCCCTTTATAGGCATTCTTTCCTTAGAACTTGAAGTATCTTCCCCAAATATTAATGTAGGTACTTTTTATGTATCAGATATTTGCACCTATTAAACCTAAATTGGTTAATTATGAACTAAATACTATAGTATTAATTAGAAAGTATTAGGAGTTAATGGTAAAACCTAATGCCAAGTACAGGAGGGTTATATAAATATTCCTGAATCACCTTAATATAAAGTTTTGTTTAGGTCTCCAAAGAAAGACTATGGTTGATTTTTTTTTGTAGTGTATTTGGATATAAATTGTCATATATATTTAAACTTTTAAGATTAAGGGTTCATTGAACTCTGTAATTTTCTAATTATTGAACTCTTATATAACTCTTTCATAATACGTCAATGTATTCATTTTTATTAATTTTTTTTAGCACCAAACACCAAAGATTTGGATGTTTTTCTTCGGAAGCAGGAATCAGGATTTGGCTTCAGGGTACTTGGAGGAGACGGCCCTGATCAGTCTGTAAGTTTAAATTTCTAGGAATTTGGTTTCTTCCTGTTGAAATGTTTTATTATAGGGACTACACCTGGGTCCAGAAGTCAGTGAGCCTCTCCCTGTAATGCCTCATTTACCTGGCTTGTTCGTTTCAGGCATGGTGCTGTAATGCTTGGGGTCCAACACAAGACTTCCTGCTTTCCTGGTTATGCTCTCACACTCAAGAGAGCTTCCAAGTCTTTATTACTATTTGAGCTTTGAACTGGCAGTTCGTTAGTTAGTGCTTGCTTCTTAAGGGCAGGGTTGAGCCACACCTAGTTATTCTCAGGGTTACTCCTGGCTCTGCACTCAGGCATCACTCCTGGCAGGGGCTAGAGTGATAGCACAGTGGTAGGGCATTTGCCTTGCATGCAGCCGACCTGGGATGAACCCAGGCTTATCCCCAGCATCTCAGATGGTTCCAAGCCTGCCAGGAGCAGCTTCTGAGTACAGAGCCAGGCATTACCCCAAAACAACAAACAAACCAACAAAGGAATAAACACTCCTGGCAGGTTCAGGGGATCATATCAGATGTCTGGTATCAAACCTGAATCGGCCACATGCAAGACAAATGTTTTACCCACATCTCTCTGGCCCTTCTTAGACTTTTTTTTTTTTTTTTGGGCCACACCCAGTGACGCTCAGGGGTTACTCCTGGCTATGCGCTCAGAAGTCGCCCCTGGCCTGGGGGACCATATGGGGCACGGGGGATCGAACCGAGGTCCATCCAAGGCTAGCGCGGTAAGGCAGGCACCTTAGCTCCAGCGCCACCGCCCGGCCCCCCTTCTTAGACTTTTTAAAAAGGCTTTTTACTAGTAGTTTTATTAATATAAAAAAGCCCGAATTGAATTTTATTAATGATCATGGCTCTAAATTAACTTAATATAGCTGAAAGTAAAGACTGAAAGTATCAGTTTTCATACAGATATCAGGCTGAAAGTATTATCAGTCTGAGGAAGTCAGCTAAAAATTATACAATAGTATGTTTACTTCTATTTATGCTTTAAGGTTATTTTAAGTATTTATTAGCCTTTGCCCCTGGTTAAACTGGTTTTAACTGGTTAAACTGGTTTTAACCAGGGTTATTGGTTGTTTCGTTTTGGTTTTGAGGCCATACCTGGCTATGGTAAGGGCTTAATCCTGGCTCCATTCCTCAGGATCACTCATGGCAGTGGTTTGCTCCATAAATGGTATGGGACTGAATTTGGGATAGCCACATACCCTACCCTCTATACTATCTCTCTGGTCCTATTAAACTAGTTTTAAGACAGTTTCCTTCTCTAAGAAAAATTTAAAGTCCAGTGGGTCAGTACCTCTAGCCCGTAAGTGTCCATAGGCAGATGGCATGAACTTGTGCATAAGATGGCACTTAGTCTTATTAGTGGGAGGACATTTTCATACTTAGTACTTAGCATGCCATTTCATCAGTTACCTTTTAAACTCGGAGAATGTGGCATAATGTTTCTGTCCAGAAGCTGATGGACTGTGTTTGCAAAGCATTAAAACATATCATTTTATTTATACATGAGACTCACATAAAGTTGATTTGGAGAATAAATAAAAAGGGGTTTATTTTTAAGCTTTGTTCTTTGTTGGGATTGACAAAGAAACTATGCACTTTATAAAATTTCAGAACATATTTAAATTTTCTTTGTATGATGCTAAAAAAGACTTCATTATTAGTATGCTTGGAAGCTAGGTAAGTAACAATTATCTTTTAAAATGATAACCTTCTTCTGTATGAAACATCTGATTTAGCTAGTATTAAATGCATTTTAAGGATTCATATCAGTAGCAGTTGGAACAATCATCAGAGACAAAGTTTAAGGCAGGATATTCTACAAAGGACAAATATAAGATCCTTTGGTAAGATCTTGGTTTAAATGGTTTCTAGTGACACATGTAGTTTTGTTTAATTGCTTCCTATTTTGTTGATACTCCTTAACATTATCTGACATTTTTCAAATATACCTCAAACAACGTGGCATTTCTCCAAATTTGCCCATCTCCTAATGTCAGGTTTTAGCAACGGAAACAACGCCCAACATTCTGAACCCATTCAGTGTTTACTGCATTGGGATTTGGGGTCAAGAACCATTTTGCAGTCATCTGCTCTGTGTTTCTGCTGACCACTGTGCATGGTGAATGTGTGGAGAGAAATCCCAGTTGTAAATAGTGTGAAGAATGGGCCCTGTTTCCTGATGGCTTTCATTTTCAATAGCAGCTCCACAGAACTGCATTTTCAAAGTCTGATTGCTTTTTGTTGTTGTTGTAGCCCTGAGTGCTAGGGGGTCTGTTTGTCTCTCATTCTCTCTTTCTCTCATTTTCTCTCTTCCCCCTATACCTTGATTCTTCCCTTCCCCCTTTCTACCTTTCTTTTCCAAGGAGTATCCTGAAGAGATTATATACTGCACTTATTTGCACTTGCATTTGGGAAATGGGCACCTTATAATAGAGCTTTGAAAAACTATGGCTTTTGGGGGCTGGGGTGATAGCAGAGTGGGTAGGACATTCGCCTTACATGCACCTGACCCAGATTCAATCCCTGACATCCCATATGGTCCCCTGAGCCTGCCAGGAGTAACTTTTGAGTGAAGAGCCAGGTGTAAGCCCTTGAAGCACTGCTGGGTGTCACCCCCTTGTCAAGCTGCAAACAAAGGCACAGTTTGCGGGGCCTGGGAGATAGCATGGAGGTAAGGCATTTGCCTTTCATGCAAAAGGTCATCGGTTCAAATCCCGGTGCCCCATATGGTCCCCCGTGCCTGCCAGGAGCAATTTCTGAGCATGGAGCCAGGAGTAACCCCTGAGCACTGCCGGGTGTGATCCAAAAACCACAAACAAAGGCACGGTTTGCAATGCACTGTTTGGAAGTCATTGCCATGTCTGTTGATTTCAGTACACCTCAGCCACACTCCATCTTTCAGATATATATCGGCGCCATCATTCCTCTGGGTGCCGCTGAGAAAGATGGCCGGCTCCGGGCAGCAGATGAACTGATGTGCATCGATGGGATTCCCGTCAAAGGAAAATCACACAAGCAAGTCTTAGATCTTATGACGACCGCTGCGCGGAATGGCCATGTATTACTGACTGTCAGAAGGAAGATCTTCTCTGGGGGTATGTCCACTGCTCCTGTCCTAAGAAGCTCAAACAGAAACAATAAGACTTATTTCACTTTCTATATGACTTTGCTGGCTATTTTATTATTTTTTAAATATGATTTTATATTATATTTTTAGTTGATTTAATGTTAGTTGCCCTAACATTAAATAGAGACTATTTGGTGTTATGCAGGCTCCCATTATGAATGGTAGTGTAAAGTCAAACGAATCCTGAAATAGTAATACTACAATAAAAAAGGAATGAAAGGACTCTTATTAATGAAGGCTTGTATTGTTGGGCTTATATTAATACTGATGATAATCACAACATAGTATTGTAGATGATAGTATCAGATTACATTTGTTTCTCAAAGATGCTTGAAAATATCATTTTTCAAAGGAGTGAGTATACCTGGCAGTACTAGGACAGGTTGGAGGAGGGGCATGTGTGTGTGGAACAGTTAATCCATCTGATAAATCTATCCATAAGCTATAGAGAGAAAGCTCATTTTATAACGCAGATCCAATGTAGACAGCAAATTGTTCTCGTATGCTGACAGTCATTTTCTTAGTCCTGATACAGTGTCCATTCAGACATCAGACCATGGCAGTGACTGTACTCACTTACATTTATTTTCTTATTTTTGGTTTGGGGGCTACTCTTGACTCCGTACTCTGGGTTCGAAATCAGCAGTGCTATGGACCAAGAGGTTTTGGAGCTGGAACCCAACCCAAACTTCTTGCACACAAAGCATGTCCTCTTGCTCTTTGAACTATGGCTCTGTCCACTGTTTTATTTAAAGCTGCATCTAATTGGTCTAATTGAATGTTTACTGTTGACTTATGTGATCTCATTTAAACTGCATTAAAATTACTAGTCAAAGGTTAAAAAGAAAAAAACCTCCATTTAGAGATGATATTTGCCTTGCAAGCAGCCAAACCAGGTTCAATCGCTGGTACTACATATGTTCCCCTGACCACAGCCAAGAGTTATCTCTGAGGGTAGGGTCAGGAGTAAACTTTGAGCACCTCCAGGTATGTCCTATTCCCTCTAAAAATATAGAAAGTTATTTTAAAAAAATGTAAAATTCTCACCAGAATTTAAAAAGGATTTCAAGATTGGAGTTGAGGCCACACCTGGTGATGCTTAGGAGTTACTCCTGGCTATGGGCTCAGAAATCACTCCTGGCCTTGAGGGGCCATATGGGATGCCAGGGATTGAAACCAGATCCATCCTGAGTTAGTCATGTGCCCTACCACTGCGCTTTTGCTCGCCCCCTCAAGAATTTTTTGTCATTGTAAAACTTTGTGAAAACTTTGAAAATGTCTCTTAAAGTAAGATCATACTTTTTTTAATATAATTTTTCTATAGCTGTATTTTTCCAGCTATAAATTCTAAGAATACTTCAGATTTTGTCCAAAACCAGGGATCAAATGAGGGGACACTGCTTTCTGTTCTTCATGCCATTAGAAATAAAGTTTTCTTGTGTGACTCAGCACAAAAGTAGTTATCCCAGATTATTTCAGGAGACAATGGCAGAGAGATCTTGACTGGTGAGGGATCAGTGCAGCAGTTTTACATCCATGTACATCAACTAGAAAAATCACATATTTGTTTTAATGATAATGTCCCAAAATAATAAAATGGATCATGTTTTTTTTTTATAGAGAAAGCAGCTGAGGATGAGAGTTCTCAAGCTGTTGTGTCAGCACAGAATGGATCTCCCCGCCTGAACAGGGCAGAGAATACCACTCGACCTGCTCCCCAGGAGGCCTATGATGTGCACTTGCAAAGAAAAGAAAATGAAGGCTTTGGCTTTGTCATCCTCACCTCCAAAAACAAGCCACCTCCTGGAGGTAAGGGCCAAGACTGCTGTCTTCTATTCTCTCTTGGAGTGTCAATCTTCTTCCTCTTCCCCTTGGGCCTAGGAAACTAATTGGGAATTACCGATATGTTTAAATTTCTCTAACACTCAACTTGTTACAAAGCTGAACATTTTGCAAAATCAGGTTACCTGAACCCTTCCTCGTAGGCTGCACAGTTATCTACCATGTCAAAGTCCATGAAACAGGTCTTGGTTAGCCCAGTTTACATCAAAAGTATTTTGTGGCAGTATATCATGGATATGACCTAAAGGGTTTAGTGAGAGGACAATGCTAGATTTTTAAGTGGGTGTAGATTTTTTAAATTAGGATAAATTGTACATGGAAAGATTAATTGAATACTCAGCATGCTTAAAAGCAGAACAGGGGGCCGGGCGGTGGCGCTGAAGGTAAGGTGCCTGCCTTAC